>JAXQQM020083334.1:0-200068 GCA_034641835.2 Pinus albicaulis
ATACTGTTAAACACACACATGGTGTGGGGAAAGATAACCACACACCACAATAAGAAACTCAACACAATGAAGGATAAGCATGTAGCTCACTTATTTTCCATTATAAAAATATCTACATTTATAGTACAATGGTGTGACTCTTGGTTTCATATTCCATGATCACTTGGACTCCATTGTGACTTTTCATATTCCACACCTACCCATGTAGGATTAGGTGTTCCAAAATCCCCCCTTAATCCGAAGGGGTATGTGTGAGTCCAAGAAGAGAGTTGTAATACAAATATGCAAAGTATGCATGGCAGCACTTGGGCTGAATCACTCTCTGAAATGTTGGAAAAAAGAGGTGGTTTAAGGATGACCACCAACACTAGAACGCAATACTTGTTGCAGTTCCCAGAACTCTTCCAAAACTGGCAAGAAGATGAAAGCTTCTGCTAGAGGAATTGTCCCTCATAAAAAAGGGAGACCTTCAAACTAAAATAAGGGAGGTCTACTACCTGTGATGGTTTTAGGATTACGAACAACTCTGGAATGCTTGAAGCTTTTCTTGGAACTCAACCAAAGCTGGCAAGAAGCTGAAGGCTTCTGCTAGAGGAAGTGTTCCTCATATATGAAAGGGAGACCTTCAACCTAAAAGAAGGGAGGTCTACTACCTGTGATGGTTTTAGGTTATCCACCAACCAAAAGTGATGGTTTAATTCTATCCACCAACCAAATGCATGCTCATGGGCATCCGTGTCTCTGGCTACATCTCTGAATCTAGAATGATGAATTGTGGCTCAGGCTCGCTTGAACTGATGTGTCTCTGGCTACAACTCTGAACATGGAATGAGAGATTGTGGCTCAGGCTCGCTTGATCCGTCGTCGAAGCTTGTACATGACCACCATTTCCCCCCCTGTTAGGGACAAGGTGAGATGATGGCAAAAACTCAACTGCAATTTTGCTCAATATTCGTGAACAAGTTCTGACATGTGTCTTAAACATCTTCTTGGCTGCTGATGCCCATTGCCAAGAAGCGATCCATCCAAGATGAATCTTGGTTCTTGCAGGAGGCTTGTGTCTAAAGCATCTGTCTGAAGAATGAGTGTGCCAACCACAGTGCTTGCATGGATGAAGATCAAAACAATGATCTTTCATGTGGCCAACTCGATCACAGTGTTGGCATTTTTCAATTTGTTGTTGTGGAAGTGGAGAAGGATCTGGAACAGTTGCAGGTGAACTGTCATATAGGAATCCGGCACTCTGAAATATGATGGGCTTGGTGTAGTCTAGAATATGAAAGGACACATCCTTGTCATATCCAAGACTAGTTCGGTGCTTGTTGTGGACAAGCTCCTCCCAAGGTCTGATTATGGGCTTGGGAAGTGCAGGCAAATTTTTTTCTTCTTTTTGCAAATTTGTGCTTAAAATGGGTACTGCATCTGCAATTTCTTGTTGCTGATGGGATTTCGTCTCAGTGTTCTAAAAAAAAAACAAGTTCATAATGATGACTCTGCTGATGTAATTCTTCTTGCTAAAGCTGAGATTCAAGCTGCAAAAATTCTATCTTTTCTTGTGCATTATGTAGACAAAGTCTAATATTAGACAAAGTATCCTTATTGATTTTAACTTTTCTTTTAGCACTAGACGTGATTAGAGTTCTTAATAACTCTAAAAAAGTGTTAATATGAGCCATTTAAAAAAAAAAAACTTGGTAACCCCATGCTTCAATAATCAAAGAATCACATAATAGTGTCTCTCATATATCTTTATGACACAGAAAGTTTCAAGAATGTTGGATGAATTCCAGCAAGTACAAGAAAACAACCAATGTTATTCCTCTCACAATGGATAGAGGTACATGGTGCTTGTTACACAGTAATTTGTCACCGTCCCTGCAATCCCCCGTCTCGGACATTGGAGGGCTCATTCTGTGACCTGTGAGTAGTGACATAACTTGAAAACATTTTCATGACATTCCCCTAGACATGGACTTTCATTTCCCTGCAGACAACTCCTTGTGAAAAATCCTAAAAATGGCCTTTTCATCATTGGCGCGACTAGCCAGTGTTATACCCGCGCCAATGGGGGAAATCCTCCAAAGAGGGCGCGCCAATTGGCGCTCTGTCTCAGAGTCACACTCGCGCCAGGCTTAATAAAGGGTGTTTAAAAAAAATAAATGGCGGAAGATTGACTTTAACCAACTCCTGAACTGGTCTCTAAGTTGAGTTGGGACGTTCGGCTCCGGATTTCCATGTAGAGGAAGTAGTTTTCCCCCTCTCATGGAAGCTTCCTTGAGGATAGGGCCAATCCCATGATTATAGGGATCCCAACTCCTCTTCCACCATCTATATAAGCTTGCCATTTCCCTTTGCAAGCTAATCTCCAAGAGCCTTCATAGCCGAAATAATGTTGCAATATTCCTCATAGAGCCAAATCAATAGCAAGGAGATTGATGATCGAAGAGAGAGGCTTGTCCCCATCCCGACAAGCTTTACCGAGACATATTCCGTTGACGACCCACCGAAGGAAGGTTCAGCGTCAAAGCTAGGTTGTATTTTCCTTTGTTGAATTAATGATAAGCGACTATTGGTTATGGTTCCACTCGTATTGTTCATTATGATCATGAGTTGTGTCGTCTCTGACTGACACATATTTGTATATATTGGATTTTATTCTTGTGTTTGTTGTGTTTCTTGCGTGTGCAGGTGTTCGATCGCAACGAGCATGAGGATTGTGATCTGCCGAAGCAAAGGAACGAGAGCGCCACCTTCTCTACAAACAACAGCGTTGGATTCGAGGTAAGCCTTCTTCGCAAGTTGGTTTATTGCAATTAGGGACCTGCGCCATAGCGTGTTACGATTGTTGCTAGACCCGCTCTGGGCTAGTAGGGATCACCTCTGTCCACAGAGGGGATTTACCTCCACAATAAATTGGCGACTCCGCTAGGGAGTTAGCTTGTTGTTTGCTTTATAAACTACAGACGAAGCCTGAAGTTAGCCACATAGCCTTTGAAACGCTCTTGTTTTGCATTAGCGAAAGTAGATGAATGTTGCTTCAGTCAATCTCCGGTTTAGTTTATAAATTGAACACTTGGAGTATTGTCTTGTCTTTCGGTCGATTCTTGAATTTTCTTGCTTGATCAGCTCTTTGGTCTGGCTCTTTTCGTGTGTTTGGATTTTGTTTAGACTCACCATCCCGGATCTACTTATTGGATTGCTCTTTTTATTTTTTGCTTAGTAAACTCGACTGGCACGCTTATTATCGTGACAGTCGTGCCAATTGGCGCAGGTTGCTAGTGTACTACCCGCGCCAATCCTGTAATGGCACTAGTTTCAGCCTGACAGTCGCGCCAGTGCTGTGAAGTGCTAGGGTTTGCTTGGTTTTAGGCTTTCTGAGCTTGATCTGTGATTTTGGTTTCATTTTTCTGACTTCCTGAGTGTTCTAGAGCCTTGTTTGACTGACTGTGACCTTCATCCTTTGGTTGTTTGCCCGTTTCTATCGATTTTACATTCTAACCCTAGGGCATCTAGGTGCTATTGTGCGTCGAGCCTCCCTTGGGAGTTTTTGGTTTTTATGTGTTCAGTCAACTTTGTGATTTCTTCTCTGCATTCGTTTGGTGGTTTTCTATCATTTTATTGCGTTATTTGAGTGATTGGCTTCTTCTTCATTCAAATTCCGCTTTGTATCACTTTGAGCCTCGATTACATGGTTCATTTGAGTCTTGGAGATTCTGCTTGAAGTGGTGAGTCTGGTCTTGGTTGGGAGAAATTCTTTGTTTTTTCATTTTTCAAGCGTTGGCGCTTGTTGTCAGTTAGCAACCCGCGCCAATTTGACATTGGCGCTAGTTGTCAGTGATCAAGTCGCACCAGTTGGCTCTAGTTGTCAGTGACAAAGTCGTGCCAATTTCAGGGTGTACGAAAATTGAGACTTTTTCCCTAAATCCTTCACCAGTGTGTCTTTCCCTTTCGGTCTTTTCCCTGTATGAGCATAGATTACATTGCTCATTGTTTGGAATGTCTTATTTCCATGATTGTTTGATTTAAAAGGGGATGAATGCCTTGTTTTGATCTCATGCTTTGGAAGTCCTCTTTGTGTTTGACCTCATATGTCTTGTCAAATTTTGAGGAATTTTGTTACAAAGTGTTTTGAAACAATGATTGCATTCTTAGTGTTTGATTACATCCTTTTTTCATTCATCCTTCCATTAGGAGATTTTCGTTTATTCAGTTTTCGTCTCAAAGTGTTCTTTTTGTTAAAATGCATTAGATCACATTGCATTGGAAAGTATTTTTGAGATCCATCATTAAACTTAGATTACATTGTTTAATGATTGAAAACTAGAAATCGCTTTGATTTCATTCTCTTTTATTAAAAGCATGCATTAAGTAGACTCTCATTCCATCAAAAAATGCATTGAGTGCATTCTTATAATTTGAAAAGGAAAGGGAAATTGTGCATAGATTACAATTGCATAGTTTTCGGGAAAAAAAGAAGAGGATTTTGCATAGATTGCATTGCATTATTCGCATCGTTGAATGTTTGAAATTACTTTTGGATAGTGAAAGTCATCTTGTTTGGAAAAATTTCGTTTACAGTGTTGTTGTTTGTTGCATCATTGTTTGAAAATCTTCTCTTAACTAGATAGCATTCATCGAATTTAAAAGTTTTCTTTTCTCATATAGGTGAATTTAGGCGATTTTGAGATGTAACACTCGCTAGGGCCTGAAAATTGAAATGTAATTGAAGATAAACATTAAAATTCATTCAATTTACACTAAGGCAGCATTGAAACATTAACGAAATATTTAGAGGTCTAGGCTATAGACGTGTTCTGGCATCGTTAAACCTAGTAGTTGTCACTCGCCTCTTGGCTTTAGACAGCACTAGTATGGAGTTGTGCTCCCCGTACCGTCACATATATAAAGGGAGACCCCATTAGGTTTCTATCCTTTATCCATAGGAAGCTGAGTCTGCTGCCCTATACCTGTGATACCCAGACACAACATTCGGGGATATTGCTTGCACGTACGTCAAGTCCTTGGTTGATTTATCTTTCATTTTGAAACCAAGGTGTATATTGCAGTTCACGGTTATTTGGTACACCCTTTGCCTAGAATTCCTGAGAAGTCATTTTGATCTTATCTGACTCCTTAAATTTGAAAATATCACCAAGTGCTTGTCCTTTCACGCTTGCTTCAAAACTGAAAGAGACAGAGTCATCTTTCATCCGTTTCTTGACTATTAAAACATGAAACGGTGAAGTTTATAAGTTTCAATGTGGTAAAATAAATCACCTGCGATCACATGCCCTTTTAGAGTTTTCCTGTTGGCCGTTTGATTGTGTGCCTTGGTTTTTAGCCCATGTGCGGTTTTGAGTTGTTTCTGATGGCCACTTTTCTAGAGTTCACCAACCAAGGAATCCCCTCCGATGGGAATCCTGGTCCTTTTCCTCCTTTTGGAAATGTTGGCGATCCTTATATGGCAACGTTGTCCCTTCCTGGGTTAACTATTGGGTTGCCTGTTTGGTTGTTTTCAACCTCTGTGGTCCCAAATGTCTCAGCTACTGTTCAATCAGTTCCTCCGCCTCAACAACATCATGTTGTTTCTAAGGTGGACCTCTCCCCTTCTTCGCTTGTTTCTGCGTCCTCCTCTTCTACTTCGCCTAGTGAAAGTCTGGATTCAAGTAACCGGGTGGCTAAGAAGAAGAAGAAGAAGACAAAGAAGAAGAAGTCTGATAAGCGAGAGGCTAAGAGTGCAGCTACTGCTTCTGAAACATCTTTTCTTGACAAACCTTCCAACCCTTCGTGGAAAGTCAAGTTCCCTTGCATGTTGTGCATGGGAAACCATCTTCTTTGAGATTTCCCTGGCATTCCCAAGGTGCTTGAAGCATGGTCCAACAGTCGCCCGTCATTTCGTTTGGCTTCCGGGAGTCAAGTTGGGGGCACGTCTTCAACTAATGTTGGTAAGGCTCCTAAGAAGCAGGGTAAGATTACCAATCCCTATAAGTTGTGTGAAGGGCATCATGCCATTCACCTTTGTCTGTATATGGATGAAGCCAAGCAAGTTTTGGACAACTCGAATGTTTCTGCGCCGTGCCTTCCAGCTAGTTACAAACATCTTTCTTTGAGTCCTCCACTAGTTGATGCCCCGATTGGTCAAGAGTCATCCTTGGTCGATCCCGCTCCCTCGGAAATTCAAATTCAGGAATCTGTTCCTGACCAACCATTGGTCATGGGATCGGTTGAGCTGGCCCCGTTTGTGGTGCACCAGGTATTTTCCGTTGAGAGTGGATCTTATACCCCTCAGGTTCTTCTTGTTTCTTCAAATTCCTCAGACTTGGAGAAAGATTCTCCTGTCCCGATACCTCAAGAATTTGTTCCTTCGCCTCCTGTGATAGAGGTCCCGGACGATTCCCCTCCCACCTTCGAGATGGAGGTCGTGAAGGATGCTTCTTTTTCTTCCGTAACACTGGGTGAAGATCATCTCAGTTCAATGGTAACCCCTCCGAGTAGTTTGGTCGCTTCCTTTGATTGGAATCGATTTACAGGATACCGCCTCCCGTCTTACGTGCCTTTCGAGATCATAGTACAGGCTTTTGGTCTGGTCGTACCCAAAACCATTATAGACGAAGGTGCATATGTTAGTTTTCTATCCTCAACTACTTGGCAAGCTTTTGGCTCACCGCCGCTTGCGCCCGTTACGCAGAATCTGTTGGCGTTTAACAGAAGAAGTAGTCAACCATTAGGGATCCTTCCAAGGTTACCTATTACTTTGGGAGGTAAAACCATCCATATGGACATGATGGTTGTTCCAGGCCCCTTGGATTTCAATATGATTTTGGGGTGCAATTACACCTATGCCATGGGAGCGCTTGTCTCCTCCCTTTTTCGTGTGGTCTATTTTCCACATGAAGGACAGATTGTGACCATTGATTAGCTTTCGTTCTTTGGTCCTGATGTGGTAGCTGGCCCGCCATCATCCCTTCCTAGTTTTTATCCACCCGTTGTATCTGCCTCATCGCAGGTCAACTATGTGGCTATCTACCCCGTGCCTGTACCCAGTGATAGTGCCATTGTGCATCAGGTGCTGGGGGAATTGGGTCCTGACTTCCAGGATGTTTTCCTTCCATCGGGAGTGGAACTCTTGGAAGCGATGAATTATTGTTCATTATGATGAAGTCGGTCAGAGCATAGTTCTTTTTCTTGTGTCAAGCTCCTTAAAAAATGAAACAAGGTGTTCAGAGCATGATTCTTTTCCTGTGTCAAGCTCCCTAAAAAATGAAACCGGGTCTCGTCGGAGCACAGTTCGTTTTCTTGTGTCAAGCTCCTTAAAAAATGAAACAAGCTGGTCGGAGCATAGTTCATTTTCTTGTGTCAAGCTCCTTAAACCATCAAACAAGGTGTCCTGAGGACAGTTCTTTTAATGTGTCAACCTCGTTAAAACAATGAAACACGTTCCCGTTCAATTCGAGTCTTTGATAAGATCTCGTAAAATCCAAGTCGATTCGGTCTCTTGATCTCGTAACTTGAACCTTCACTCCATCTGCCTTGCATATGGATTGAAGCTTTGGGGGCATGTATCGCGAATTGAGTGACCATGCTGGGGGGCATGCTTACTTTTTCAAGCATAGTTTATTTTTGTTTCAAGCTTGGGTAAAAATGAAACCAACTTCAAGCAGAGTTTTCTGATTTCAAGCTTGTGTAAAAATGAAACCATTCCTATTTTACCTCTCGTGATTGCCATTTTGTCAGCCTATTTTGTCAGATGAGCCTCGGTTTTCTCACTCAATCGTCACTATCTGCTTGGCCGATCATATGCCTTCACTTGGTTGTTTTACCCATTCCTGAGGAACCGCTGTGATGAGTGGTCTTGTTAGCTAGCCTCTTAACCTTTACTTGTTCTGAGCAGTTCCACCATTACCAAAACCAGTAGCTACCCTGTATACCACTCGTTCCTCCAGGAGGATTCATCTTTCAGCTCTTTTTTGAGTCTCTAAAAATGAAAAGATTTCTGAGTCACTTGTCGTTTTGATCTAGTTAAAGTGGCCGTGAAATGACATCTACCCAGTATACGTTTACCCCTTTTTCAGGTTGGGATAGATTATTTACGAAAAAGGAATACCCTATCCTATCGCGACCTGGAGGCTTTCTCAGACATAGTTTTCTACCTTTTCGGATCTGAGGAACTATTTATGAAAAGGGACCGTTGGAGTTTACTTTTCAACTATCTTTTCGAACTCTCTAAACATAAAAAGATGCTGAGTTCTTCCTTTGTCAGACTCGTTAAACTTAAATGACATCGGAAATCGTCAATCATGACGTTATTCGAGTTTCTGCTTCCTAGGGCTCGTTAAATGTACTAGGATGGATTCGTCCGAAGGACGAACTTATATGACAAGCATATGGTATCCTCTTCAAGCTTGTGTAAAAATAAAGAGGTACTCACCAGAAATGGTGGGGAAAAATGGAACCAGTATCGTTGTCGTGTCGGCAGTATGTTGCTCTTGAACATGGCACTTGTCTGCATTTGTGTCGGGTTGGGGATATCTCATCTCGTTTTCCACTTGTCTCCATGGGTTTGGGTGATCCATTTTGACCTCTCATCTGCTCTTTTCCTCGTCATCATGACCTCTAATTTTTGATGTCAAATACTGCCAAACTCACTGTCGTGCCGTCGATATGTTCAAGAGAAGTTGACCTCTGCAAGTTTCAACCTTCCTCTGATTCTCATCTGATCCTGATTCACAAAGACATTATGTTCCTCTGTCTCGTGTCGATGATGTGGGAAACACTATGGCCCGCCTTCGATCAAGTTCACTTCCTGTCGACTTCAGCTCATTATCCAAGAAGCTGATCTAGAGACTCCCTTCTGGTACCTTGGAGCCTACATGCCTCAATGGCAAGTTCTTCGCATTTTTGATTTGTTTCTTATCTCCACTTTTCTGGAGTTCACCAACCAAGGAATCCCCTCCGATGGGAATCCTGGTCCTTTTCCTCCTTTTGGAAATGTTGGCGCTCCTTATATGGCAACGTTGTCCCTTCCTGGGTTAACTTTTGGGTTTCCTGTTTGGTTGTTTTCAACCTCTGTGGTCCCAAATGTCTCAGCTACTGTTCAATCAGTTCCTCCGCCTGAAAAACATCATGCTAATTCTAAGGTGGACCTCTCCCCTTCTTCACCTATTTCTGCGTCCTCCTCTTCTACTTCGCCTAGTGAAAGTCTGGATTCGAGTAATCGGGTGGCTAAGAAGAAGAAGACAAAGAAGAAGAAGTCTGATAAGCGAGAGGCTAAGAGTGCAGCTACTGCTTCTGAAACATCTCTTCTTGAAAAACCTTCCAACCCTCCATGGAAAGTCAAGTTCCCTTGCATGTTGTGCACAGGAGACCATCTTCTTCGAGACTACCCTGGCATTCCCAAGGTGCTTAAAGCATGGTCCAATGGTCACCCACTGTTGCCTTTGGCTTCTGGGAGTCAGGTTGGGGGCACGTCTTCAGCTAGTGCTCGTAAAGCTCCTAGGAAGCAGGGTAAGATTACCAATCCCTGTAAGTTTTGTGGGGGGTACCATGCCATTGAGCTTTGTCCGTATATGGATGAAGCCAAGTGAGTTTTGGACAAATCAGTTGTTTTTGCGCCGTGCCTTCCGGCTGGTTACAAACATATTTCTTTGAGTCCTCCACTAGCTGATGCCTCGATTGGTCAAGAGTCATCCTTGGTCGATCCCGCTCCCCCGGAAATTCAAATTCATGAATCCATTCCTGACCAACCATTGGTCGTGGGATCAGTTGAGTTGGCCCCGTCTGCGGTGCACCAGGTCTTTTCCGTTGAGAGTGGACCTCACATCCCTCAGGTTCTTCTTGTTTCTTCAGATTCCTCGGACTTGGAGAAAGATTCTCCTGTCCCTATACCTCAAGAAGTTGCTCCTCCACCTCCCGTGATGGAGGTCCCGGAGGATACTCCTCCCGCCTTCGAGATGGAGGTCGTGGAGGATGCTTCTTCTTCTTCCATAACACCAAGGGAAGACCATCTTGGTTCAATGGTAACCCCTCTGAGTAGTTTGGTCGCTTCCTTTGATTGGAATCGATTTACAGGATACCACATTCCGTCTTATGTGCCTTTCGAGATCACATTTCACGATTTTGGTCTGGTCGTACCCAACAACATTATAGATGAAGGTGCGTCTATTAGTGTTCTATCCTCAACTACTTGGCAAGCTTTTGGCTCGTTGCCGCTTGCACCCATTATGCAGAATCTGTTGGCGTTTAACAGAAGAACTAGTCAACTGTTAGGGATCCTTCCAAGGTTACCTATTACTTTGGGAGGTAAAACCGTCCAGATGGACGTGATGGTTGTTCCAGGCCCCTTGGATTTCAATCTGCTTTTGGGGCGCGATTACACCTATTCCATGGGAGCGCTTGTCTCCTCCCTTTTTCGTGTGGTCTGTTTTTCGCATGAAGGACAGATCGTGACCATTGATCAGCGTTCGTTCTTTGGTCCTGACGTGGCAGCTGGCCTGCCATCATCCCTTCCTAGTTTTTATCCACCCGTTGTATCTGCCTCACCGCAGGTCAACTATGTGGCTATCTACCCCGTGCCTATACCCAGTGATAGTGCCATTGTGCATCAAGTGCTGGGGGCATTGGGTCTTCACTTCCAGGATGTTTTCCTTCCATCGGGAGTGGAACTCTTGGAAGCGATGAATTATTGTTCATTATGATGAGGTTGGTCGGAGCATAGTTCATTTTCTTGTGTCAAGATCCTTAAAAAATGAAACAAGGTGTTCGGAGCATGGTTCTTTTCCTGTGTCAAGCTCCTTAAAAAATGAAACTGGGTCTCGTCGGAGCACAGTTCGTTTTCTTGTGTCAAGGTCCTTAAAAAATGAAACAAGCTGGTTGGAGCATAGTTCATTTTCTTGTGTCAAGCTCCTTAAACCATGAAACAAGGTGTCTTGAGGATAGTTCTTTTAATGTGTCAACCTCATTAAAACAATGAAACACATTCCCGTTCAATTCGAGTCTTTGATAAGATCTCGTAAAATCCCAGTCAAGTCGGTCTCTTGATCTCGTAACTTGAACCTTCACTCCATCTGCTTTTCATACGGATTGAAGCTTGGGGGGCATGTACCTTGAATTGAGTCACCATGCTGGGGGCATGCTTACTTTTTCAAGCATAGTTTGTTTCCGTTTCAAGCTTGTGTAAAAATGAAACCAGTTTCAAGCATAGTTTATCTTTATTTCCAGCTTGTGTAAAAATGAAACCAACTTGAAGTAGAGTTTTCTGATTTCAAGCTTGTGTAAAAATGAAACCATCCCCATTTTACCTCTTTTGATTGTCATTTCATTAGCCTATTTTTTCCAGATGAGCCTTGGTTTTCTCATTCCATCGTCACTATCTGCTTGGCCGATCATATGCCTTCACTTGGTTGTTTTACTTGTTCCCGAGGAACCACTGCGATGAGTGGTCTTGTTAGCCAACCTCTTGACCTTTATTTGTTTTGTGCAGTTCCACCATTATCGGAACCAGTAGCTACCCTTTATACCACTCGTTCCTCCAGGAGGAGTCATCTTTCAGCTCTTTTCTGACTCTCTAAACATGAAAAGATTGCCGAGTCGCTTGTCGTTTTGATCTCGTTAAAGTGGTTGCGAAATGACATCTACCCAGTATACGTTTAACCCTTTTTTGGGCTGGGATAGATTATTTACGAAAAAGGAATACCCTAGCCTATCGCGTCTAGGAGGTTTTCTCAGACATAGTTTTCTACCTTTTTGGATCTAAGGAACTATTTATGAAAAGGGACCGTTGGAGTTTACTTTTCTGTTGTCTTTTCAAACTCTCTAAACATGAAAAGACGCCGAGTTCTTCCTTTGTCAGACTTGTTAAACCTGATGACATCAGATCCAGTTGTAATGACGATATTCGAGTTCCTCCTTCCTAGGGCTCGTTAAATGTACCAGGATGGATTCGTCTGAAGGAATAACTTATATGACAAGCATATGGTATCCTCTTCAAGCTTGTGTAAAAATAAAGAGGTACTCGCCAGAAATGGTGGCGAAAAATGGAACCAGTATCGTTGTCGTGTCGGCAGTATGTCGCTCTTGACCATGGCACTTGTCTGCATTTGTGTCGGGTTGGGGATATCTCATCTCGTTTTCCACTTGCCTCCGTGGGTTTGGGTGATCCCTTTTGACCTCTCATCTGCTCTTTGCCTCGTCATCATGACCTATGATATTATGATGTCAAATACTACCAAACTCACTGTTGTGCTGTCGATATGTTTAAGAGAAGTTAACCTCTGCAAGTTTCAACCTTCCTCTGATTCTCATCTGATCCTGATTCACAAAGACATTATGTTCCTCTGTCTCGCGTCGATGATGTGGGAATCACTATGGCCCACCTTCGATCAAGGTCACTTCCTGTACACTTCAACTCATTATCCAGGAAGTTGATCTAGAGACGCCCTTCTGGTACCTTGGAGCTTGCATGACTCAATCGCAGTTTCTTCGCATTCGACGCAAGGTTTTCATCATTTACCTTCGATCGGATGATTCTGCGGGTGTTCGATGCCAGCTCACTGTTCACATGCCGTAGACTGTATGTTAGGTCCCTATATCACTAGTATAGTCCCTTATTATTGTTAGTGTAACCCCCTTATTGTTATTATTGTACCCTTGTAACCCCCATTTTGTTATTATTGTGCCCTTAAATTATTATTGTTAGGTCAGCTAGGATTACATTGTGGCCCACTAGGATTACATTATGGCCCATGGACTCCTATATATAGAAAGGAGGTTTTGTAAATTGTATCATCCAAGAATTGTTCATTCATGTAATGTATTGGAGGTTGCCCCCTCGAAGTGGCTCATTTCTAAGGTGTGAATATCTCTTTTCTTCTCTCTTTAGAGCTGGTTACACAACATTTGGTATCGGAGCTTTGGGATTCTAGGGTTTCGCTGCTCCAAACAGGTCATCGTGGCATTTTCGCTATAACTTTTTTTCTACGAAGCTTCAGAAGCTGAAATTTCTAGGGTGCGAAGCTGAAATCTTGAGGAAGGTTGTCTAAAAATTTCAGATCTTGGTTCGCAATATTTGA
The DNA here is from genome assembly GCA_034641835.2 of Pinus albicaulis. Lineage (NCBI taxonomy): Eukaryota > Viridiplantae > Streptophyta > Pinopsida > Pinales > Pinaceae > Pinus > Pinus albicaulis. The sequence continues at coordinate 13,068 of JAXQQM020083334.1, forward strand.
GGAGATATCATCTGTGGAAGTTAGGTATTTTTTTCAGGCTCATAAACAGGTCATCGTGGAAATTGCGCTATAAATTTTTTTGTACGAAGTTTCAGAGTCTGAAATTCATTTGGTGCGAAGCTGAAATCCTGAGGAAATTCGTCAAAAAATTTCAGAGCTTGGTTCGCAATATTTTTGGAGATATGATCTGTGGAAGGTAGTGCTTTTTCAGGCTCCTGAATTTCATCTCAAAGAGGTGATCGTGGGAAAATTTCAATAACTCTCTCTCTGGGCAGTGGATTTGAGTGCCGTAAAAAGTGGTCACAAGTACACGGACTGTAGTTTCTTGGCTATCAATTTCAGAGACAAAGGACGAAACAGTGACACGTGGCAAGTCCTACAAGTTTGCTCTACTGAACCAGTCCAAAATTAGGTCATTGTGGGAGATTGGACACAACTTTGTCTTGGGGAATCCAAATTAGATCAGACCTGTGGAATTTGAAAGAAGCTTCAGAGGGCTACTACAGGGCTGAATTTTAGATATTGAATATTTTCAATTACAGAGATAATTCAATTTCAATATCGAGCTCCTCAAAGCAAGTAAAAGGTGTGTATTTTTTTTTCCGAATTGCATAAGTCTTGTTTGAAGAATCAAGTTGAATTGATTCCAAGGGCATATTGTAGAATAGGTATCAATATTGGATTCTAAAATGGCCCCTAAAAATAATTAAACACCCATTAAGCCTTCAGAAGGCTCTACCATGACTCATGAAGATGAAGAATTGCAACATGATCTATCAAAATTACAAGAGCAAGTGCAACAAACTTCACTCTCGCAAAGAGCAACAAAAAATGAAATGGAAGTTTTGAAGAAAGGCATGGAAGTGAAGATGGACGGTTTGAAGAAAGGCATGGAAGCTAAGATGGATGGCGTGGAAGTGAAGATTGATGGAATGGAAGCTGGCATGGAAGCTAAGATGGATGACATGGAAGTTAAGATCGATGAGAAAATGGAAAACATGAAGAATTTTTCTAAGCGAGACATGGAAAGTTTGACAAAGTTGATACAAGAAATGTTTGCTAATGGTGAAAAGATAGTAGAGGAAACTCATTATGAGAAAAAAAAAAATTTTAATCATGATTTCATAAACTCTAATGTTGGATGGAAGAACCACCATATTCCAAAGATGGATATGAGGAAGTTTTATGGAAAGGATCCTGTAACATGGATACTACAAATGGAGCAATATTTTGATCTCCATAACGTGAAAAACACACAAAAGGTTCGCATTGCAACTTTACATTTAGAACAAAATACATTTGTATGGTATCGATGGCTTTGCTCCGGTAAAAAAATTGTCACTTGGTCAATTTTTACGGAGGAAATCATAGCCCACTATGAGGATACAAAGAGCAACACTTTCTTTAGCCAAGGGATAAATCTAAAAAAAAAGGGTTTAGTGGGGCAGCACATTGAGGACTTCCAAAAATTGAATATAAGGGTAACTGATATTCCAGAGGAACACAGGATTGGTCTCTTCATAGGTACTCTAAAGGATAACATCCAACATGAAGTTTGTGTGTTGGAAACCGATTCAATAGAGAAGGCATTCAGGTTGGCAAGAAAAGTTGAATGTAAAATTATGGCGACAAGGAAGCCTACCACTCAATTCTATAAAGAAGTGTTGCTACGCCTATATTTCCACAACCTACAAGGTTGACACCACAAAAATTGGAAGAAAAAAGAGCAAAAGGGATTTGCTACAGCTGTGATAGCAAATACACCGAAGGTCATAAGTGTGCTGAAAAGAAATTATTTTACATAGAATGTGAAGAAGAAGAAGAAAATGAACAAGAAGAGGATACACAGCAGGAACCAGCCATAGAAGAGGAAGAAATGAATCCGACCATATCATGTAATGCACTGGCAGGAATTACCACTCCTCAAACTCTCAAGATAGCAGGGCAGATCAAGAAGAAAAAGGTAATAGTGTTGATTGATTCAGGTAGCACCCATAATTTTATTCATTGTAAGGTAGCCAAGGAGTTAAATTGTTTCCTATACCCAACACCAGAATGCCAAGTGATGGTTGCAAATGGAGGAACTATAAATTGCTCTGGGAAATGCCATAATATCAAGCTAACCATGGGGGAATATGTATTGACTAGTCCAATGCTTTCCATTCCTATGGGAGGTGCCGATGTTGTACTAGGAGTACAATGGTTACAATCTTTGGGGACGGTAGCTTTTAATTTTCAAGAAATTTTCTTGAAATTTTTTTCAGAAGGAAAGGAAGTTGAATTACGAGGTATTGCAGGGAAGCCAGGAAGGATAATAAGCTCTATTGTCATGACAAAGCTTCTAAAGAAAGAACAACGAGGCGTAATTGCACAATTATGCTCACTAGAAGTTCCAACATCAAAATCATCTATTTCTGCAGATCTCCAACATGTCTTGGACAATCATTCCAAGGTGTTTGAAACTCCCAAAGGACTCCCACCTATTCGTGATCATGATCATGCTATTCATTTGATTCCAGGAAGTGTTCCTCCAAACATCAGGCCTTATAGATATCCTTACTTCCAAAAGAGCGAAATTGAACGTATGATTGAAAAAATGTTAGAGGCGGGTATAATTCAACCTAGTCAAAGTTCTTTCTCTGCTCTTGTAGTATTGGTACACAATAAGGATGGATCATGGTGAATGTGTACGGATTATAGGGAGCTCAATAAGCTCACCATTAAAGACAAATTTCCCATTCCTGTGATTGATGAATTATTGGATGAATTACATGGAGCAATTTATTTTACCAAGTTGGATCTTCGTTCAGGATATCATCAAATTAGAATGAAGACTGAAGATATTCCAAAAACAACATTTAGAACTCATGAGGGTCATTATGAATTTTTGGTCATGCCTTTTGGCCTTACCAATGCACCTTCTACATTTCAAGGGTTGATGAATTCCATTTTCAAACCCTTAGAAAATTTGTGCTAGTATTTTTTGATGATATACTAATCTACAGCAGGTCTTGGAAGGATCATGTTGAACATGTTGACAGGGTGCTCAAACTATTGCAGGAGAAACAATTATATGCAAAAAATCCAAATGTTTCTTTGGAGTACAAGAGGTGGAATATCTGGGTCATATTGTATCTCACGAGGGTGTTAAAGTAGACCCTAACAAAATTAAAGCTATTAAGGAATGGAAAGTCCCCACAACCATAAAGAAGTTGCGAGGATTTCTTGGGTTAACAGGGTATTATCGCAAGTTTGTTAAGAATTATGGGAGAATAGCAGCACCTCTAACAACATTATTGAAGAAAGATGCATTTTCATGGACTCCTGAAGCAACTAAGGCCTTTGAACGTCTTAAAGAGGCAATGTTCCTAGCACCGGTATTAGCTACACCAGACTTCATGAAAACCTTTATTGTGGAATGTGATGCCTCAGGAAATGGAATTGGTGCAGTTTTAATGCAAGAAGGAAGACCCGTTGCTTTTGAAATTCGTCCAATCAAAGGAAAGTATTTACAGAAACCTATTTATGAGAAGGAAATGTTAGCAATACTGCATGCACTAAAGAAATGGCGAACTTACCTAATGGGAAGACACTTCAAGGTAAAAACCGATCATGATAGTCTTAAACACTTTTTGGAACAAAGACTATCGTTAGAAGAGCAGCAAAAATGGGTCACAAAGATGTTGGGTTATGACTTTGAAATAATCTACAAAAAAGGAAAGCTTAATGTTGTTGTAGATGCACTCTCAAGAAAGGAGGAAGAGGTGGAAGCATTGCTTTGTGCCATTTCTATTATCCAACCAGATTGAATAACTGAAGCAAGAGATGAATGGAAGAAGGACAAAGATGTATGGACACTCATCCAAAAGTTGCAGCAAGATCCTAGTACATCTAATACATTTAGTTGGAAAAATGATTCCTTATGGTACAAAGATCGCTTATATCTTTGTAAGAATTCCCATCTAAAACAAAATATTCTTCTGGAATTGCACACTTCTCCTTTAGGAGGACACTCAGGATTTTTAAAAACTTACCACAGGGTGAAGAAAGAATTTTTTTTGGGATGGCCTTAAATCTGATATTCGAAAGTTTGTGGCGGAATGTTTGGTTTGCCAGCAGAATAAAGTGGAAACAATTAAGACCCCAGGACTTCTACAACCTTTATCCATTCCAAGTCAACGTTGGGCGGAGATTTCAATGGATTTTATCACAGGTTTACCTAAGTCCGAAGGAAAGAGTGTCATCATGGTGGTAGTTGATAGACTTACCAAGTATGCACACTTTTGTGCATTATCTCATCCATTTAAAGCAAGTACAGTTGCTACTACATTTATGGATAGAATTCAAAAGCTACATGGAAGCTCAAGGGTTATTGTGAGCGACAGAGATCCCATTTTTACTAGAAATTTTTGGACGGAGTTATTTTCTTGTTTGGGTACTAAATTAGCTCATAGCTCATCTTATCATCCTCAATCTGATGGTCAAACCGAGATCGTAAATAAATGTTTGGAAGGATATCTTCGTTGTTTTGTATCTGATAAACAAACACAATGGGTCAAGTGGTTACCTCTTGCTGAATGGTGGTATAACACTTCCTTCCATACTGCAGCAAAAATGACCTCATTTATGGCACTTTATGGATATCATCCACCATCCATCACATCATCTTTAAGGGAAAATTCGAAGATTCAAGCAGTGGAAGATCACATCGAGCATCAGCAAGAAGTTCTCCAACTCTTAAAGGATAACCTGAATTTGGCACAAAATCGAATGAAACAACAGGCAGATCAACATCGTAGCGAGAGAAGTTTTGATGTAGAAGATTGGGTATTTTTACGGCTACAACCATACAAACAAATGTCCCTCAAGCAAGCAAAGAAGGATAATAAATTATCGCCAAAGTACTGTGGTCCTTACAAGGTGTTGCAAAAGATTGGTACTATGGCATACAAATTGGAGCTTCCTGCTTCTTCGCGAGTACATCCAGTTTTCCATGTTTCATGCTTAAAGAAGGTTATAGGTGAAAATCTTCCAGTTCAAACAATATTGCCAGAACTTGATGAGGAAGGAAAAATCATATTGGAACCTGAAGCGGTCATGGAAACAAGAACTCGACAGCTACGGAATCGATCAATTTCAGAGTATCTCATCAAGTGGAAGAACTTACCAACTGAAGATTCTACATCGGAGGATGAGAATTTTATACAGAAGCACCAGAGCTACTCAAGCGTTGAGGACAACACTTTTTTGAAGGAGAGGGGCATGTTAGGTCCCTATATCACTATTATAGTCCCTTATTATTGTTAGTGTAACCCCCTTATTGTTATTATTGAACCCTTGTAACCCCCATTTTGTTATTATTGTGCCCTTAAATTATTATTGTTAGGTCGGCTAGGATTACATTGTGGCCCAATAGGATTACATTATGGCCCCATGGACTCCTATATATAGAAAGGAGGTTTTGTAAATTGTATCATCCAAGAATTGTGCATTTATGTAATGTATTGGAGGTTTCCCCCTCGAAGTGGCTTATTTCTAAGGCATTGATATCTCTTTTCTTCTATTTTTGAAGTTGGTTACACAACACTGTACCTATAGTACCTTGAGGGCCATTGTCATTATTGGTGGTACCTTTCGCATCTGTTAACATCTTTCATCATTGGCTGGTAATCAGGCGATGTTATTGCATGTTCGACTTCAGCTCACTTATTCGCATGCTTGAAATTGTACTTTGTTCAGGTCGAGATGGAGCGCAAGACCCTGGATTTTGTCTGTTAGAATCCAAGCTGTTATTTTGTGGATTATTATGATTAGTTACATGACGCATTCACTGGATGGCTGAGACCATACCTGAGTCTATTTATCGATCCTCACTGGATGGCTGCGTCCATACCTCGGATCTAGATTATTGTATACTCTGTTATGGATGGCTGCTCCCATACCACATATATTATGTATATTGAGATATCAATTGTACTTCTCTACATAGGTTTTATAACAGCGATGTTTTCATTTGGACACGTTCTCGTAAATCATTTCACCCCTCTCTCTCTTTCAGGCCTCATGCTTTAGGGGGCATCTATTACACAGCAATTTGTCACCGTCCCTGCAATCCCCCATATCACACATTGGAGGGCTCATTCCATGACCTGTGAGCAGTGACATAACCTGAAAAAACACTTTCATGACATTCCCCTAGACATTGACTTTCATTCCCCTGAAGACATCTCCTTGTGAAAAACCCTAAAAATAACCTTTTCATCCTTGGCGCGACTAGCCAGTGTTATACCCGCGCCAATGGGGGAAATCCTCCAAGGAGGGCGCGCCAATTGGCACTCTATCTCAGAGTCGCACTCGTGCCAGGCTTAATAAAGGGTGTTTTTTAAAAATAAATGGCGGAATATTGACTTTAACCAACTCTTGAACTGGTCTCTAAGTTGAGTTGGGACGTTTGGCTCCGGATTTCCATGTAGAGGAAGTAGTTTTCCACCTCTCATGGAAGCTTCCTTGAGGATAGGGCCAATCCCATGATTATAGGGATCCCAACTCCTCTTCCACCATCTATATAAGATTGCCATTTCCCTTTGCAAGCTAATCTCCAAGAGCCTTCATAGCCTAAATAATGTTGCAATAGTCCTCATAGAGCCAAATCAATAGCAAGGAGATTGCCGATCAAAGAGAGAGGCTTGTCCCCATTCTCGACAAGCTTTACTGAGACGTATTCCACTGAAGTCCCTGCTGAAGGAAGGTTCAGCGTCAGAGCTAGGTTGTATTTTCCTTTGTTGAATTAATGATAAGCGACTATTGGTTATGGTTCCACTCATATTGTTCATTATGATCATGAGTTGTGTCCTCTCTGACTGACGCATAGTTGTATATATTGGGTTTTACGCTTGTGTTTGTTGTGTTTTTTGCATGTGCAGGTGTTCGATCGTGACGAGCGTGAGGATTTTGATATGCCGGAGCAAAGGAATGGGAGCGCCACCTTCTCTACAAACATCAGCGTTGGATTCGAGGTAAGCCTTCTTCGCAAGTTGGTTTATTGCAATTAGGGACCTGCGCCATAGTGTGCTACGATTGTTGCTAAACCCGCTCTGGGCTAGTAGGGATCGCCTCTGTCCGTAGAGGGGATTTACCTCCACAACAAATTGGCGACTCCACTGGGGATCGAACCCAGAATCTGTGGTTTCGCAGACCAGAGATTTATGAAAATGAAACCAACTTCAAGCAAAGTTTTCTGAATTCAAGCTTGTGTAAAAATGAAACCAATCCTATATTACCTCTTGTGATTGCCATTTTTTCAGCCTATTTTATCATATGAGCCTGGGTTTTCTCACTCCATTGTCACTATCTGCTTGGCCAATCATATGCCTTCACTTGGTTGTTTTACCCATTCTTGAGGAACCGCTGTGATGAGTGGTCTTGTTAGCTAGCCTCTTAACCTTTACTTGTTTTGAGCAGTTCCACCATTACTGGAACCAGTAGCTACCCTGTATACCACTCGTTCCTCTAGGAGGAGTCATCTTTCAGCTCTTTTCCGACTCTCTAAAAATGAAAAGATTTCCGAGTCACTTTTCGTTTTGATCTCGTTAAAGTGGACGCGAAATTACATCTACCTAGTATACGTTTACCCCTTTTTCGGGCTGGGATAGATTATTTACGAAAAAGGAATACCCTATCCTATCGCGACTAGGAGGCTTTCTCAGACATAGTTTTCTACCTTTTCGGATTTGAGGAACTATTTACGAAAAGGGACCATTGGAGTTTACTTTTCTGCTGTCTTTTCAAACTCTCTAAACATGAAAATACGCCAAGTTATTCCTTTGTCAAACTCGTTAAACTTAAATGACATCAGAAATCGTCAATAATGACGTTATTCGAGTTTCTGCTTCCTAGGGCTCGTTAAATGTACTAGGATGGATTCGTTCGAAGGACAAACTTATATGACAAGCATATGGTATCCTCTTCAAGCTTGTGTAAAAATAAAGAGGTACTCACTAGAAATGGTGGGGAAAAATGGAACGAGTATCGTTGTCGTGTCGGCAGTATGTCTCTCTTGAATATGGCACTTGTCTGCATTTGTGTCAGGTTGGGGATATCTCTTCTTGTTTTCCACTTGCCTCCGTGGGTTTGGGTGATCCCTTTTGACCTCTCATCTGCTCTTTGCCTCGTCATCATGACCTCTGATATTTTGATGTCAAATACTTCCAAACTCACTGTCGTGCCGCCAATATGTTCAAGAGAAGTTGACCTCTGCAAGTTTCAACCTTCCTTTGATTCTCATATGATCCTAATTCACAAAGACATTATGTTCCTCTGTCTCGTGTCGATGATGTGGGAAACACTATGGTTCGCCTTTGATCAAGGTCACTTCCTGTCGACTTCAGCTCATTATCCAAGAAGCTGATCTAGAGACTCCCTTCTGGTACCTTGGACCTGCATGCCTTAATGGTAGGTTCTTCGGATTCGACGTGAGGTTTTCATTATTGGCCTCTGATCGAGTGATTCTATGGGGTGTTTGACGCCAGCTCACTGTTCACATGCCGTAGATTGTACCTATAGTACCTTGAGGACCATTGTCATTATTGGTGGTACCCCTCACATCTGTTAACAACTTTCATCATTGGCCGGTAATCAGGCGATGTTCTTGCATGTTCGACTTCATCTCACTTATTCGCATGCTTGAACTTGTACTTTGTTCGGGTCGAGATGGAGCGCAAGACCCTGGATTTTGTCTGTTAGAATCCAGGCTGCGATTTTGTGGATTATTATGATTAGTTACATGACTCATTCACTGGATGGATACGACCATACCTGAGTCTATTTATCGATCGTAACTAGATGGCTGCGTCCATACCTCAGATCTAGATTAGTGTATACTCTGTTATGGATGGCTGCGCCCATACCACATATATCATGTATATTGAGATATCAGTTGTACTTCTCTACGCAGGTTTTCCGACAGCGGTGTTTTTAGTTGGACATGTTCTCGTAAAACACTTCACCCCTCTCTCTCTTTCGGGCATCATGCTTTAGGGGGCATCTGTTACACAGTAATTTGTCACCATCCCTGCAATCCCCCTTCTTGCACATTGGAGGGTTCATTCCGTGACCTGTGAGCACTGAAATAACTTGAAGACATTTTCATGGCATTCCCCTAGACATGGACTTTCATTTCCGTGAAGACAACTCCTTGTGAAAAACCCTAAAAATGGCCTTTTCATCATTGGCGTGACTAGCCAGTGTTATATCCACGCCAATGGGGGAAATCCTCCAAAGATGGTGCGCCAATTGGCGCTCTGTCTCAGAGTCTCACTCGTGCCAGGCTTAATAAAGGGTGCTTTTTAAAAATAAATGGTGGAAGATTAACTTTAACCAACTCCTGAACTAGTCTCTAAGTTGAGTTGGGACGCTTGGCTCCGGATTTCCATGTAGAGGAAGTAGTTTTCCACCTCTCATGGAAGCTTCCTTGAGGATAGGGCCAATCCCATGATTATAGGGATCCCAACTCCTCTTCCACCATCTATATAAGCTTGCCATTTCCCTTTTCAAGCTAATCTCCAAGAGCCTTCATAGCCTAAAGAATGCTGCAATAGTTCTCATAGAGCCAAATCAATAGCAAGGAGATTGACGATCGAAGAGAGAGGCTTGTCCCCATCCCGACAAGCTTTACCGAGACGTATTCCGTTGGCGACCCGCTGAAGGAAGGTTCAACATCAGAGCCAGGTTGAAATTGGAGTCTTTTCAAATGATTAGGCCATGGCCGCGCCTCATGAGCAGCCACACTGTTTGAGTCGACAGGAGGCTCAGAGGCAGCGTTTGAATGCATCGTGAGGTTGCATTGTGGAGAGGAGTCACAGACTAGTCACACTTCCACATGCAACAAAAAAAAAAACCAAAAGAAGCTTGAGGCGGGATTGCGGAAAAAGAAGTTCAATCATGATCAATCCAGTCAACAAGCAGTTAACGCACAGACATCAAATATGTAGGCAGTAGAGTTACAAGAAAGATTTATTACAAAGCATCTACACTCAGACCTCTGAGCACATGGCATACGATTTCACAGTATTTTCAATGCAGCCAATGCAAAATTATTTTAACACATCCAATGCTCCAAATTTTTGCTGAGGGATAGAGAATAATGACATAATAGCAGGGAAAAAATGAATGGCAGTGGCCGGAGTTACAACAAAAACTATTTTAGGAGCTGGAAATGTCAGTACAGCAAAATAGACAGAACATCTAAAAATGGAGTTAACAGAATCTGAAAATGTTAGGGCTTGGCCTAAGCTCTAATACCATGTTAAACACACACATGGTGTGGGGAAAGATAAACACACACACACAATAAGAAACTCAACACAATGAAGGATAAGCGTGTAGCTCACTTATTTTCCATTATACAAAGATCTACATTTATAGTACAATGGTGTGACTCTTGGTTTCATATTCCAAGGTCACTTGGACTCCATTGTGAATTTTCATATTCCACACCTACCCATGTAGGATTAGGTGTTCCAACATATACAATAGATGAGTAAAACAAACACCAACCTGTTGCCAAGCACCAACTTGGACTTTGATGAGGCTCCAACCTCTAGGTCTTTGACCCTATCTGCTCAAGGCACCAACCTTGTGTTTGGGAGCTCCTACTCCAAGGACACCAAACCTTCTATGCTTGGTTTAATAGAGAATGTGAATAGTGCTTACTTGAATGTTCTTGACATATTCATCACTGTATTATTTCTTCCAAAATTCTTCACTGACTTCACTGTCCACTTGTCTTCATCACTGGCCTTCAATTAATCCATCAATACTGTTGTCTTCACTGTCCAAAACTTTTCCACTTCACTGTTCAAAAATCATAGATTATTTAATATTTCATGTCTCCAAATCGTCACTATTCAAGCCTTCAATTCTTCATAAGTTATTTACTGTCCAGAGGTTATAAGTCACCATAGGTCTGAGCTTTATAAACATTGTCACAGGTTCAAGCCAAGTCACAAATCCGAATTATAATAGGTGACAGTTCTTCTAAAGTCTGAGCTTCAAAGAGACAGATGAAAGGTAAACAATTCTAAGGCAATACTACACAGACATGAGATAATATACCACAGGTGTCTGAGGCAATACACCACAGGTCCGAGCTCCAACCTAGGCTGAAACCAAGCTCCAACCTTGGCCCCAATCCAAGGCACTGTTGTATGACTGCAGGTGTAGAAGGTCTGAAATGCTGATGCCACAGGTCCGAGACAAGTGATCTGAGCTGACTGTCCTAATTGTCCTCCAATCCGAGCTTATTGACCTCCAATTCGAGCTTAGCCTTAACTTCAACAAGTCAGATTTCTATAGTAGCTTACCTTTGTCCTTAAATCATCCGAGCATACTTCTTATCACAGGTCTAAGATAGCTACAAGTCCGAGCTGTATATATGATCAATTTAGATTTTAACCTAGGCAAATATTTCTTCAAAAAATCCTCCTCGATGCTTCTAGGTTCACGAGTTGTGAACTTTTTATATCTCTGCAATCTGTTCTGTGTTAACTCTGAATTTCTTGACCGAAATTAATATATAGAAATGAAGGTTTGACATTGCATTTATAATTTTTTTACTTTAAAATGAAGGGACCCATCATTTTGGAGGTAGGCCGACATGAAGGACAAGGATAGGTCAGCTCACTGCTAAAGTTAATTTTTCTTGATTTAAAAATTCATATCTCATCAACTTCTTGGAGTTTCCGGCCAAGTGAGAGCTCATTAGAAAGCTAAAATTATGCTCTAAAAGGTAGTGTAGGTTTCATAGTGAAATTCTACCTCCAAGGTAGCAAAATTTATTTTTCTTTATAACTGTCCTTGAATATTTATGTGCAGAAAGTGAAATTCTACCTCCAAGGTCATCTTGATTGTTAGGCTTATCAATCATAGGGTCATAGTATGGCTTCTCCTTCATCAACTTGTTGCCATCAAAGACAAATTTTATTAACAACATTAACAAGAAGAAGCAAGGGTTTAACGTAAGAATGGATTTTTTTGTTTTATTTTTTTCTGAATTTTAATTAAATGTAAATAGGAATAGAGATTGTAAATGATTTTATTAGTAAAATGGAGAGGAAAAATTTAATTTTTTACTATGTATGTATTAGATATAATGGAAACTGTAAAAAAACAATTATTACACTAAAATTTAGCAATTTTACTATACTACAGGGTTTTTGTGTGAATCAACAGATGTTTCAAATTTCGATTCTCTGAATAGTGTTGTTGTTCGAAAGTATTTTGTTGCTCCATAGTGTTATCTTTTTCTCTTGCTCCAGGTATGTCTCTCGTGAAAATCCCTCGAAAATTTGTGCAAAAAATAATGAAATAATGAATATATTTTACTGTTTAAAGAACTTTTTTATGAAATTAGATTTCTGAAAATCATTTTCCGCTCATTTTTCAATTTACTGCTTTTTTTTTCACTTCAAAAAAATCAAGTTGCACTTTTTTTTTCCTGATATTTGTTGTGTTTTTTAACTAACAACACCGGTGCATCCGTTAATTAAACTGCACCGATGTGGTTAACAATATGTTAGCATCGATAACAATAAGTCCTTTTTTAAGGCGCCGAAATTACTTTTAGGTATGTACACCAAAATTTATTGTCGATGTTTCTCAAATGTAGGGAGAAAATATCATAATTATATCAAATGGAAAATTCTTCAAAATCCATCTCGTTCCATAATATTTCTCCAATTCCATTGCAGAGTTCTCCCTACCCATCTCTAGATGTAATTACTTAATATTTTATTTATATTTTCACTATCTAATTGAATTTATTATTTTATCCATGTCGTCTAGCTTAATAAAATTAATGTATAAAAATTTGCAGGTTCATGTAGATTCAAAATCGATTTCAGATGCACAAAATATTCAAACAGTTCCAAAATGTCGGAGGCTCTTATCAGGAGCACCATATCGCAAGGCGTAGTTGGTAGATGAAAATGGACAACCACTTCACCCTGCCAATTGTAACATGCCATATTCTTGCCACAATCATGGGAAAATGATGGTAATAATAATTGTTTGGTATAATGTAATTATTTCAACATCAAAACAATTAATCATTCATTGATGTGCTTACTAATTGATATCATTGATTTTGAATAATCATATTCAAATATTTTTTTTTTTTAATTATTAGGATTCTAGTGATGATGACCGACCTACCTACCATATTCCATTGTACCCCATGACATTTTCAAATTGAAAGAATATTAGAGTAAGAGAAAAACTCAGAGAGGAACAATACCAAGAATGGTTGAATCAACCACCTATTCAATTCCCACTACATCTAGATTCACCAATTCGAAATGACTACAACAATAGTAATTCTTCACAAGCTGGAAATGGAGGCAATCAAATAGAGGTTGGTATGGATGATTACTTAGGGGATACGACTTCCATGGAGTCAATGTTTTTAGATGCATTCCAGAACGATGATCAGCTAGGGGATGATGCTCATATCCTTGATCCCTTTTTCGAAATCCTTAAATTTTCTTCCGCCACCCCTCTCTTTGGACCTGGTGGTTAGTCAAAGTATACCCATTTGGGGACAATTATGTTACTGTACAAATTGAACACAAATTTTTTCTTGTCAAATGCATGTTTCTTAGAAATTGAGGTAATTGACCATCAATTCCCTTATATTTTGAGAAATCTTGTCACACAATCAACATTACAAATGGTCACTTTTATGAACGTTAATAATTATTGGCATTAATGTACGTTTAATATTTTCCATGGCCAAAAAACATTTATTCAAAGATAAGGTTCTTCCGAGTGATAATGTCTTGCTTGGTAGTTGCGAAGAGGCAAATAAATTGTTGAAAATGTTGGGTGTTGAGTATATATCATATCATGCATGTCCAAATGATTGTATTATATATAGAGGAGAATATACAGACAAAGAAATATGTCTGAAATATGGTCATGACAAGTATGATAAATCAAAAAATACGGGTAAATCACAGGGTCCTCCTTTTAAGATATTGAGGCACATGCCTATAATCCGAAGGATTCAAAGGATCTTTCGTTGCAAATAATTAGCTATGTTGCAGGGATGGCATGCCACACATAGAAGTGAGTTGGGAGTTATGTGAATTCCAACAAATTCAATAGTCATGAAGCACATAGAGGATACATGGCCCGAAAAATTCAAGGATGAAGTACGAAGTCTATGACTTAGCATAGCCATGGATGGCATAAACCCATATTCCTTCCAGAACACAAAATATTTTGTTTGTCTTGTAGTAGTGATAAATAACAATATCCCCCCATGGTTGTCTATGAAGAATGAACATATTATGTTGGCTTTCATAGTCCCTGGTAGAAGACAAGTGAAGAATATGGATGTCTACTTACAACCACTGGTAGATGTATTGAAGGAATTATGGGATGGGATAAATGTATATGATGAATCAAGAGCCATTGGAGCAGAGAGGATTTTTACATTTTATGGCATATGTGCTTACACGACACATGATTATCTAGTCTTAGGAGTTTTCTCTGGTTAATTACATGTTTATTGATTTGTTTATATATGTAACAATATTCTTTTGTATATAATTATTTAATTCGTTATAATTGTTCTGATATTCATGATATTATTTAACGTGCCATGCATATTATATACAATAATTTTTTAGGTCTTGTAACAAAAGGGTATTATGGATGTAAATGTTGTGGACCTTCTCTGAAATCTAGATGGTCCAATGACCTACGAAAGCCTTTGTATGACTGCTCCAGGGTATTCCTCCCAAAAGAACACCCTTATAGAAGAGAAACATCCGCTTTCAATGGTAAACGAGAGAGAACCCAAAGGCCTGCAATAATGACACCATTTGAATGGCTTAGAGCATATGAGAGAGAGAAGGAGAAGGAGTTCATAGAAATTTTTGATTAAAATGGGGAGCCTATGTTCGGTGATCCATAATTCTTCGACACCTATGTTGATAAATTTCCCATTGGGATGAAAAGGAAATCTATCTTTTATAACCTCCCATATTGGGATCATCTTAATATTACCCACTTATTAGATCTGATGCATATATTTAAAAATAGTTCATCTTATTTATGGAGGCACATATCATCGAAATAAAGTGACACATTGGCTATTAGGAAAGATCTTATTACTTCAAAAACTAAAAAGAAACATTGGCCAAGACGATTAGAAACTACACGATCAGAGGATGGTCCCTCTAATTGGTATTTAAAATAAGGTGATGTCCCATGGATTTAAAAAAAAAATGATCTTTTTTTGGAAAAGGAAGTTATAATGGGTGTGAGGGTGCCATCTTCATATGGGTCTTCACTACAGAGCTACATCACCATGGAAGACCATTTTTTGGGGTTGAAATCACATGACCATTTGAATCTTATAAGAGTACGTATAATGTCGAAAACATGATTTTATTATTATTTTTATATTAATAAATTTTATCCCATGTAGGGATCATAAAACATAACTAATTTTGTATATTATTGCATGTGTTAATAACTTTGCAGTGTCACTATCCTTTGTTCACGGGGTGTGTGAACCATGACTTCCCCCAAGACCTAGGATGTTCCATATCTAAATTATCTGCATTTTTACGTTGGATCACGTCAAAGGAGATTCATGTGGCTAGAATTCCAGAATGGAAACAAGAGATAGTTGAGATTATTTGTATGTTTTAGAAGGAATTGCTGGTGATTTCATGGACTTGCAGGTTCATCTTCTAATCCAATTAGTAGAAGAGGTTGAATTATTTGGGTTGGTTTCTTGTCGTTGGATGTTCTTCTTAGAGAGGTACATGGAGAAATTGAAAGGTTTTGTTTGATAAAGGGGAAAACCCAAGGGGTCTATGGAAGAGGGTTACATATCATATGAGTCTTTCTATTATGCTAGTGAGTACATCAATCAAATAAAAAACAGACTAGGTGCAGTGATTTGGGACGATGAAAGGGATGATGACAAAAGAGAAGGGGAGCTTCTCCAAACGAATGGAAAAAGGTGCTTGATAAAGAGTAAGCGACTTATAATTTTTCAAATTTACACGAAGTAAATATTCAAATTGAAATTTGATATAATGTATATTTTGATCTCATATGTACTATATGTCAGTTTGATTTCATCAACGAATGCAGAAATTAAAGCAATCAATAAATTCGTTCTTTACAATTCCGAGGTGATACAACCATGGGTCGCGTTGTATGAACAAAAGAGGATTAAATGGGATAGTGACAAGAAATAATTCATACGGTTTAATGGTAGAAGTGTGCCTGATCCTGATCATTTAAAAGAAAATTTGCTAATTATATGCCCCAACAGTTGAGTTGTTGACCAAGTCAGAGAGAAATACGGTGCAATCGGTCATTACCCGCGTGCTAAAGAGGATGCGCTAAACGTAGGGAATGGATGCAGTGACTCGGTAATAATCTATTTATGTACATTTTAAACTTGATAATGCACCTTTGAAATGTAACATTTATATTTCATATTTTAATAGTTGGGTTATTATAAGACACATGACACTATGATTTTTTAAATTTTTTATAGGTGCATTTGTTCCCATTTGTGTGGGCATATGGACACCATTTTCGCACATAAAAGGTTGATTATGGACACATGACAGAAGACTATGGAGTGGAAATTGTGTTTGATCAATATAGTCGAGCTAGACACCATGATCAAAACCTTGTACAAGGGACGTTAGGTTATGTTGGAAAATTACAAGAGATCATTGAAGTGGACTTCTCTTCATTCCAATGTGTTATTTTTAGGTGCAAATGGTGAGACACCTTTGATCGGAATAATGTAAAGGAAGATCGCGATTGTAGGCTGATATTTACCAACTCTAGAAAGATGTGGGATGAAGCTAAGAAGCCTTATGTTTTCCCAAAACACTGGAACCAAGTGTTTTTTTACCCAGATATGTTGGATAGGGATTGGTGGTTCGTATTGAGACATGACCCTATATCAAAACATATTTTTTAGAACCATAGTGTTATCATGTCAAGCGACCTGGAAGATAATGAGGATAATAATGAGAACAAAGAGTGATATGGTACATGCGTTATTTCATCATTTATACTATTTAAGATGGGTTTTTATAAAGAAGAGGACTTAACCTTATAACTAAGACTCTTTTTTTTCGAAACATTATAATATGCATTTTGAATTAATTGGTTTCATTGTGTTAATCTTAAAATGATTTGACATGATAATTTACAATTATGTGTGAATGATATCTTCAAAATTTTAAAAATATGCCTGCTAATGTATATTATTTTTTGGTATGTAAGATCCCACATAATAAAATAATGATAATTCTAAACATGAATTATTTAACTATTTTCTAAACTTTATTTATGTTACAAAAAATCATATTCTTCTAGATTTATTATTTTACAATTATTTATATTCCTACAAATTTACAATTTTACAATTATGATAATCTAACAATATGTACGGTATACATTTTACTTATGGTAGTTATGGTTTGAAATTGACAATTTATTTACAATTTTACAAATTTACAAATTTACAATTTTTACAATTTCAATAAAATTGAATCATGACAATACATACAATTACAATTACAATTTCAAAATTTCATGATACAATTACAATTATTACAATTTTACAAATATTTTACATGCAATTACAATTACAATCATTTCACAATACAATTACAATTCTACAAATATTTTACACGAAATTACAATTAAAACTACAATTGTAATTAGAACTTGGGCAGATTAGGCCTTGCAGCTCTCGAAATTTATTAATGCAGCCCTCAATAACTTGCAACAAACACGAAGAAGCATCAACTTTGCTGCCGAAGCTCCAACAACAGAGAAGTTGGTAGAAGAAGCGTAGAGTGCTGCAGTAAAAAGTGCAAAAGCGATTCTATAATTTAAGAGTTAGGTGCAAACGTTCAAAGACAAGATGAGGGTTTCTAGACCAGAGTGACTCGGGACGAGTCATTAGATTGTGTTGGGGGCCTATTGGAGCAGGGTCCCCTTAGTAAAGCAATTTTGTATAAATTTTGGTTAATTTTTTGTTTGTACGTGCTGCGTGCAGATGTCAAGGGGCTTTGGGGTGAGTCAAAGTCCCTTAATTATTGTAACGTATAAAAGCAAAAACCATGAGTCTCAAACCATCGTTATAAAGGTATGTACACATTTGGAAAGATATCAATATGTAAGAGTCAACTAAATAAATATATACCATCTAGTATCTCATGTCTAAGCTATGATTTTTTATGCGTGAATTGTTGATCTGAGTTTTGTCTAAGTAGAAAGGCTCCTATTGGCTACGGGCACAGATACCTAAGTCCTGAGCTATGTACAAGGACCCTACTGTTGTGTGCGCAGGTGAAAATATTGTATTGAATTGAAGATATGTTAATAAGGAAGCCAATTTTGGCAAACTCAGAAATTATATGATTCATATGGTTAAATGCCTTAGACTTGTTATGAACATTATATGTTTCTTAGTATATATCTCGATCTATTCTGTTGAATTCATATGTATTTCGTAATTGATAAGTCAAGTTGGTAAATTGCATCTATGTGCAAGTATTGTTAGGCTTAACTATTAGATATGAAGGTAGTTATATGTTCTGTGGAAGTCTATATTGAAGTAATTTTTTATACTATAATAATCTGTGAATGCGAAAGGGTTAAGCCTGTTTATCACTATTTGGGCATGCACAACTGCTTTATTGTTTAAAGGTGTACCTACAATTGGATCTGGTTCCTATGAAGTTGCACACAGGGGAGTAGGCATTAGATCTGTTAAGTAAGGATTGGATCCACATCAGAATCTCCCTCGGGGTGCAGAAACCTAGTTCCACCACACCCCCATAATGCTTTGGGTGAGACTTTGGTCTGCCCAAGAGGATCACTTCCAAAAGGGCCAGTAGTTGGAGGGTTTCATTGGTTGCGCAAATACTTTGAACCTGGGTCATGACCCTCAAGCCAACACTTTATCACCAAATGAAACTGCTGTAGAAACCCCCATCCACTTGTAGTGTATGGTCTATTCTAGCTTACTGTAGGTTTACAAGTACTGTAATGACTGGTGATCTATGTGGATTATTGTCTCTTTTCCCATCAAATAATTCTTCCACCTCTTCACAGCTTGCACCATGGCATATATTTCCTTATCATAGGTGGCGTAGTTCAGAACTTCCCCATGAAAAAATTCATAATGGTAACATACAGGCCTTCCTCTCTACATCAAGACAACTCTCATAACATACCCACTCGCATATGTCTCCACTTCGAAAGGTTGCTACAAGTTTGCTAATTCCATAACTAGTGCTTGACTGGTCTTCTTCTTTAACTCATCAAAATCCCTTTGCTGACCTTTTCCCCACTGAAAAATCTTGCCACTTTATGTTATGGTATGGAGCAGTGTTTCTACCACTAAAAAAGAGGCTATAAATTTCTTGACCTCAAAAAAATTAGTAGGCACCAGCCATTTCATGATGGCCTCCATGCAGGAAGGATCTATGTTCATCTCTCTATCACAGTCCCACCAAACAAGGTACACCAAAGATTTATCCTCAAACTCACACTTATTGAGATTTTCTAGTACCTGATGCTTCTTCAATGTTTCCAGCACCTGCTTCAAATGTGAAATATGCTCCTCCCATGTAACACTATATACCAGTATATCATACAAATAGACAATAACAAATGAGTCTATAAAATGGCACAATACATCATTCATTAATCTCATAAATGTAGATGGTGCATTACATAGGACAAATGACATAATTCACCACTCATACAAACCTTGCCTAGTTTTGAAGGCGGTATTCCCTATATATTTTTTTTACTCGAACTTGGTGATATCCGATATTCAAGTCAAGCTTGGTGAAGTACTTTGCTTGCTGCAATTGATCTACTAGATTGTCTATCCTGGGCAGGGAGTATCTATTCTTGAGCGTGATTTTACTCAACACCATGTAATCTATACATATCTGCCAAGTCCCATCCTTCTTCAGAACAATCATGATGGGTGACCCACATGGTGATTTACTCAGTTGAATGACACCTTGTTCTAGCAGTTGTTACAATTGTTTCTTCACCTTACTTGCTTCTATAACAGACTGCATGTACAACCCAATATTTGGAAATGAGGAGTTTGGCAATAGCTGGATCTCATGCTCCACTTCTCTCTTGAGTATCCTCTTGAGCTCTCATACTTACATCCTTGTATTCCTATAAAACTCCTCCCATTTTGTTTACGTTTCTTAGTACACATCCAAGGATGCCTTGCCTCTAATTAACTCTTCTTTAGAATGACTTTCTCTTAAAAACAATAAAACATAATTCTTTCTAGAACTCATCAATTTCTTGGCTTGATTGGCACTTACCAGTGAAATTTTTTACTTGCATTTGTGCGCGTTGATGATGAATGATTTTCCATCCTTGATTAGGCGATACTAGTTGGCTCTCCTCATGAATATTTCATCATGCATGTACATGTATGGACTCCCAAACACGACTGCACATACATCAAGGGGAACCACATCTAGATCTACTCAATCAATAAAATTGGTACCGATAGAAAATTTAATTCTGAATTGTTTGTTACCTTCATCTCGACATCCTTATTTACCCATCCCAATGGATATGGGTTTGGATGATCACAAACTTCTAGCCCCAACTTCTTGACCAGCTCTGCTGCAATGAGATTTTCCTGTGATCCCGAGTCAAACATAGCATCAATATTGGTTTTCTTGACCTGTATCTTTATATGGAAGAGTTTGGTCATTTATTTCTCTTCATATTGTTGAAGGCTACTCCGATTCATCTCCTTCTGCATCGATGTACATATGATCTTCTCATCCACATCTGAGTTTCTTTCAACTTGGTTGCTTGAATCAGTGGCCATGAGATTCTTCTTCTTATTATATCTTTTGTTTTTCTTTGGGTTTAGCTCTCGATGCAACTTCCAACACTTCCCCTTTGTATGGCCATCAATATTGCAGTGGTTGCTAGGAACTTTGCAATGGTTCGTTGTGGTTTTTTTCTTCTTATCTTTCCCCCCTTTTTTTCTTCTTCTTCCCCTCCTTAGAAGTGTCTTGTTATCCTTTTTCTTCAATCCACTTGATTGTGTTCTTTTCAGGCCTATGTTCTCCATGTACTATGTCTATACATAAGCCTCATCCACCATTTTGGGATTGAACAACATCACTTGTGTTATCACTCTGAAATTTCCAAAGGTTTTTCTAAGCATTAAAAATAAATATCAGAGTTAACTATCAACCACTTTTGGAGCTTAGGATCTAGCCTTCCTAAACTCAGAGAGGTCTCTCTCTTAATGATTTAACTTTGTTTCTTTAGTATGTATGCTTAATTTGGATTGATTTTGATTGATTGGTGGAATCAATGATTTAGATGAATAGGTACTTTTCCATTTTCCATTGGGCTATAGAGTCAATATGCTTTGAAAATAGAACAAAATAAAATTATAAAGAAAGTGTTACAGAGAAGGATAGGTGAGCAATATCAGATATCAACGCTGAATGGTGAAGTGATTTTTCAATTGGGATCAAGGAGAAATTAAGAATCATTTCGCCGGATAGCCAGAAGGATTGGAAGTCAATCGTGTTGAAAATTATATATTATGGAGAAATTCAACACATAAAATATGGGGAAACATGACGCTAAAACACATAAAAACAAGAGAGACACATATATACATGGTTCACCCGATTTGAGGCTACGTCCGCAGCGAACGGCCGATCCTTCCTTTTCTATTATCCGGCAAAATTGAAGAGACAAAACCTACACGCAGATCCATTGTAATATCCTCACAATTTCTCTCTCCGGATCTCTATGCTATTTCCCCTCGAAGAATACACATATATTACAGGATGTAATACAATACCCTCATACAAAGAGAGGTTTTGCCTTCTGAGAAAAAAAACCTTCGCTAATAACAAGGAATACATATCATTCGCCTAATTGCGGCCCGGATCGAGCTGAAATTTGTTTTAACTTACAAAACGGGCATTTGCAAGGAAAATTAACGGGGCGCAAAAACCCCCCGCTAAGGGGGGGGGGGCTCCATAAAGTCGCTGCCGCCCCTCTTGGACCCACCATGGTAGTGATTAATTACGGGCAGCGTTGCCGCCCCGTTTAAGGTACAGGGGTCCAATGCTGTGATACAAAGTAAACAAGATAATTAGGCTCCACACCCAACAATCTCCCACTCGGAGACTAATTGTAGCAACTCCATCACTACTTCATTTGTTAGACAATGACTCCTCTTTGGACCTGGTTGTTTCTCATCTCCATCGTCATCCTTGAAGACCAATTGAAACTGATCACATTCTTAGTTTCTCCCTGGTTACAGCTTTTGTTAGCATATTTGCAGGATTCTGGCTAGTGTGTATCTTTTCCAACTTCAACTCTCCATCTTCCATTACTGACCACATGAAATGGTACTTGAGATGTATGTGTTTATTCTTGGAATGAAATGCTGAGTTCTTTGCAATATGAATGGCACTTTGGATATCATTGTATAGTGTGCCCATATCATGCTTCTTACCCAATTCATCCATAAACCTTTGCTTGATCATTTCTTTACTAGCCTCTGTATGACAACATATTACCTTGTTGTTGAAAGTGCAACAACACTTTGGATTTTTGAAACCCAACTGACAGTTGTTCCACCTACAGTAAATACATATCTTGTAGTGCTCCTCCTGTTATCTCTGTCACCTGCCATATCTACATCAACATATCCCTATAGAGCAATGTTTGAACCACCAAAGCATAATGCTTGATTTTTGGTACCTCTCAAATATCCGAGAATCTATTTTACTGCTATCCAATGTTCTTTTCCTAGATTATTCATGTATCTTCTTACAACTCCCACTTCATGTGCAATATTAGGCGTTGTGCAGACCATTGCATACATTAAGCTTCCAACTGCTCATGCATATGGAACTTTAGACACATAATCCATGTATTCTTGGGTCTTTGGGCACATCTCCTTACTAAGTTTGAAATGGCTAGCAAAATGTGTACTCACTGGTTTTGCATTCTGCATATTAAATATTTTCAACACATTTTGTATGTACTCATTCTGAGATAGTGTTAATTTGCGATTTTTCGTGTCTCTAGTTATTCTCATACCAAGGATTTGTTTTGCAGCTCCCAAATCCTTCATTGCAAATGAATTTTCCAATTTTATTTTGAGCACATATATTTCTTGCATGTTAGACCTTGCAGCAAGCATGTCATCTACATACAACAACAATATAATATAGCTGCCATCATTTTTCCTTTTCAGATAAACACAATTATCAGAGTGACATCTAGTATAACTTTGTTCAGACATAAACTTTTCAAATTTTAGATACCACTGCCTTGGAGCCCGTTTTAAGCCATACAAGCTCTTCTTTAACCTGCACACTAATGTTTCTTTCCCTTTGACCTCGTATCCTTCTGGTTGCTACATGTATATCTCTTACTCCAAATATCCATGGAGAAATGATGTATTTACATCTAACTGTTCAAGATGTAAATCTTCCGCTGTTACAAGACTTAAGATAGTTCTGATTGAAGTCATCTTAAAAACAGGAGAAAATATTTCATCAAAATCAATACCTTTCTTCTGTGCAAACCCCTTCACCACAAGTCTAGCTTTGTACCTCTTTTTTCCTCCATCTTCTTCCTTCAGCATATAAACCCATTTATTCTGCAATGTAGTTTTACCTGTAGGAAACCTGACTAAGTCCCAAGTCTGGTTATGCATTAAGGATTCCATCTCTTCTTCCATGGCTAGCTCCCACTTCTTCCTACTTTCAACCTGCATTGCTTCTTCATGCCTTCGGGTTCCGGAATCCATAAATAAATAATATAATGAAGGAGAGTATCGTGGGGGAATACTTATCCTGGTAGATCTTCTAACACCACTTTCGAGTGTTTAGGTGCATATTCTTGTTGTGGTAGTTTGACCTCTTGTGGTTGTTGCACTTATTATTATTTTGAGCCTTTACTTTTTGATTTATCTCATCATTGTGTATTCCTTGTTTATTTTTTCTGTTTCTTTTCACACAGCGGTTATACCGAGACAGGACTTTCATGAATATTTTGTCTCTTGTCTAATGATTTTGTGATTTTCACAATCATATAGCGATAAAAAAATCATTAACACCATATCCAATAAAGGTACATTTCTTTGATTTGCCTCAATCTTTTTCTATTTTCCTTATTAATATGGACAAAGAAACTCCACAGCAAAGAGCTTTAAAAAGTGGTTACCTTTACTGTCCCGTAGCTTCCTCTGGAATACCACAATCCAAGGAACTTGAAGGCCCTCTGTTTATTACATAAACAACAGTATCTACAGCATCTGCCCAAAATTGTAAAGGCAATCCTGCATGCAATCTCATACACCTTGCATGCTCCATGATTGTTCTGCTCATCCTTTTTGACACACCATTTTCTTGTGGTGTTCTTGGAATTGTCTTCTCTCTATGAATTCCATACTCTGAACAATACCTAGAAAACTCTTTGTTGCAATATTCGCCTCTATTGTCTGATCTGAGACACTTCAATTTATTTCCTGTCTCAATCTCAACCAAAGCTTTCCATTTATTGAAAGTATCAAATACATCAGATTTATTTTGAATACAATAATTCCAAGTTTTTTTAGTTGCATCATCAATAAACGTAACATAATAGCAAGAGCCACCGAGAGATGATACCTGAGCAAGTCCCCATACATATGTATGCACAAGCTCCAAATTTTCACTCTTCTTTTCTTTCCCAACTCTGAGGAATCTGACCCTCTTTTGTTTTCCATAAATGAAATTTTCACAGAAATCCAAATCAACATTCTTCAAACCTGGCAACAAATTTCTTGAGTGAAGAATCTTCATCCCCTTCTCACTCTTGTGTCTGAGCCTATGATGCCATAATGCTGCATCTGCTCCTTTGGAAGTTAAAGCATTAACAGAGTTAGAAATACCATTGCATAAATACAATGTACCAACCTTTTCACCTTTTTCTATTACCAGGGCTCCTTTGGTGACATTCCAAGCTTTATCTGTGAAATTTGTCACACAACCTTCACCGCTTAACTGCCCTGTTGAAATCAGATTTTTCTTTAGATCTGAAACATGCCTTACCTCCTTTAATATCCATTGGTTTCCATTATGCTATTTTACAAGAACCTTACCCATTCCAACAATTTTACAGGGTTTACCCAAAAGGACTTGTCCAAAATATCCTTGAACATAGTCATGAAAATATTTTTTATCAGGTGTGGCATGGAATGAGGCCCCTGAATCTACTACCCAAGAATCAGTAACATTTTTGAAAGAAAGAATAAAAGCATCTTGTAACACATCACCTATCACATTTTCTTCATGATTGTTTTCTTGTTGCGCATCTCCTTCTTTTCCCTTCCGAGATCTACAGTCTTTCTTTAGGTGTCATTTCTTTCTGCATTTCCAAAACACTATCCCCGATCTGAACTTGGATCTGCCTTTTCTTGACTAACTGTGATATCCTGAGCTCTTTCCTCTTTCCATTCTCATTCCCCTAGACTCTGCACTCAAAGCATTACCTAATGTCTCACTGAAGCTTTTCCGTCGCATTTCCTCACTAAGGATAGCATCGACAACATCATCAAAATTTAAAGTACTAGATCTAGAGACAAAGTTACTAATGCTCATTACTAAACCATTCCAACTCTCTGGCAATGAGCACAAGAATAACAGAGGTCTAACTTTGTTATCAAAGTTTACCCCTACAGAACTTAACTGACTGGTAACTGTATTAAAATCATTTAAATGGTCTACAACAGATCCACCTTCTGACATCTTCATATTAAATAATCGTTTCATAAGAGATACCTTGTTTGAGGCCGAGGGTTTTTCATATAGTTTTGCCGACGTCTGCATCAAACCATCTGTTTTTGTTTCCTTCGAAATATTGAAGGCGATTGACGCCGCAAGGCACAACCGTACTGTTCTGAGTGCCTTTCTATCAAGAATGTTCCATTCCACGCCTGTCATGGCCACCGACTTATTTGTTTTTCTGCTCAATGGTAGGTACAGATATTTCTGATACAGATAATCTTCCATCTGCATCTTCCACAGCGGGAAGTTTTGGCCATTAAATTTCTCGACCCTAAACTTACCATCTTCTGCCATTGCTCCCACTCGAACCAGGAACCCTTATTTCCTGCGAGTTTATCAGCCAAATATACCTTCGGCTCTGATACCAGTTTTTAGAAAATTATATATTATGGAGCAATGCAACACATAAAATATGCAGAAAATACAAGCACTCAAAATACATAAAACGAGAGAGACACAGATATACGTGGTTCACCCAATTTGGGTTACATCCACCGCGAACAACCAATCCTTCCTTTCTATTATCTAATAAAATTGAGAGACAAAACCTACAGCAGATCTGCTGTAATATCCTCTGTTCTCTCTCACTGTCTCCCTATCTATTTCCCGCTCAGAGAATACACATATAATACACAGCTGTAATACAATACCCTCATACAAAGAGAGGGATTGCCTTCTAGGGCAAAAAACCCTAAACTAAACATAACTTCTACCGTCAAATCATCTGCCTAATGAATGGCCTAGATTGACTAGAAATTACTATAATTTTACAAGGCAATTTTACATCTATTTTTAGCTTCGGGGGCGCTACCCCCGAAACCCCCCACCAGGGGGGGGGCTCCATAAAGTCGTTGCTTCCCCCCCTGTACCCCCCCACGACAGCGATTAATTACGGGCAGCATTGCCATCCCGTTTAAGGTACAGGGTTCCAATGCTGTGATACAAAGTAAACAAGATAATCAGGCTCCACACCCAACAAATCGGGATCAGAGGGAAATTAAGAATTCTCTAAACTGGATATCTGAAGAAAACATAGAAATGTACAACAATTTAAAACAGTATAAATTTTAAGTAAATTCTGCAGTAAAACTCCTGTTATAACATTCAAATTTAGAACACATATAAGTATATTGAATACTTAGAAAGAGAACATGAATAATTGAAATTTATACTTAACTGAGATAGCTCAACACATGAATCCTGTAAATAATTTTCTTTATAACTTGTCGTTTTTGTCAACTCGAAATGGTACACTAACCCTCAAGTAATAGATCAGTCAACTATGGAATATTCAAAAAATCCACCCTTGATACTTCGAAATGGTGAAGTATTTGTACAAAATATTACAAAAAATATTCTTTCAACTGACTAGGATTTATTCAAGGAAAGGAAAATATCTTTATGCAAAAAGGTAGTGACATCTTTCAACTGACTGAAATTTGGCCCTGATTCTTTGATTACTGTCATCTGTTTGTTTCTTTCATCTATATGTATTTCTTTGACCTGTATGTTCTTTCACCTGTTATAGTAAATCACACCATTTCTCCCATGTTTCTTCATCTGGGATTTTGATATTCATCATCTTACGGTAAATATCATCTACCTAAGAATATTTGGCAAACATAGGCCTATTTACAAAAATGTGATTTACCTCATGCTGGAGGTAAAAGAAGTTTTCTAAAGTTTGAAGGAGCACTTTTCCTGTGGGAACGCCCTTCATTGAGGAACTGTTGGAATATTATTTGGCTACTTCCCTCATATTCTTATCATAGTCTTCATGTCTCATGAGTTTATCAATTATTACCAGAGGATTAGGCAGACCCTTCTATCTCAATACAACAAAATTGTTCATAAAATTGTTCACCACGAGTTCCATAGTTTGACATTTCTCCTCAAGTTGTATCATCAGATTTCTTTTAGAAATCACTTTCTTCACCTCTAAGATAGTACTTGTTTTGTTAGCTATCTCAAGTTCTTCTAATTCATATTTATTTTTATAATTCAGGAATTTAATTATTTTAGAGGCTTCCTTTGGTTTCTTTCCAATTTTTTTTTTAAATTTCTAAATTACATCACTATCATCCTTCACAAATTCATTCTACTCAAATATGATCTATATAGAAGGCCAAATATCATTAACTGAGTTAATGATATTGGACCACAATTTTTGTTTTGCTTGGGCTAAAGGTTCTTTTAGTGACAACTCTTTTTCTAGCTTTTGGATTCTGTCAGTCAATATATTTGCTTTCTGTACTTCTGCTTGATGCACTACTTCTGCCATTTTCTTTCCATCTTCTAAGCTCTTTACTTGTTCCTCGAGATTATTGATCTCTGTAGTCTGAATGGACATATCTTCCATTGCTTTTATTAATTTTTTGGCCTCCTTAGTGGGAGGGGATATTGGTATTTTTGATGTTGTTGCCGATGTAGATATTGGAACTGATGTTGATGATATAGGAATAGTAGTAATGGGAACTTATTCCATGCTGGCTTGTTTTTCCTGCACAAGTTTATCCATTTCTGTCTCCATGTCCTTTATCTGAGCTGTCAACTGAATGATTAGATGAAATGATTAGATTCATCATTTCATCCTTTTGATTATCTGTCTCCAAATCCTCCTTTGTTTGTGGATGCTCAATAGTTGGTAATTTTAGTTGTTTCTTCAGTGCAGCTATGTCTGCATTTTTCTTATTTATAAGTTCTTTTGTTGCTTTGATATCTTTTGGATTATAACCAAATTCTATTACCAAATATTCTAGTGACCTAATTCTGTTATCTTTTGCTTGTGATGAAGCTCTCTCTAGCTTTAACTATGACTTTATATTTGCTAGAGAATTTTGCAACTTCTGGACACTTAGAGATTTATGTGTCATGGTTGAATATATCAGTTCTCCTGCCAGTTTATGAAATTAAATATGGTCAATTGGGTGCACGTATTTGCAAAGAACTTCAAAGGCTGTATTTTTATAATCTTCTGAAGTTTTGGGGGCCTGTACCTTTGGCTATAGAAATGTCACCTGCATCTTCTTTGTTTTGAGGTCAAAATCTGAAAGAAACCTACTCTGATCACTAGGAGTTTGCTTTCAGTATTGTGCATATGTAACAACCTTCAATGCATCATTTTTTATTTTAATCTCTTTATATTTCTCCATGATATCCTTTTCATTCTCAACTAACTTGCTAGATGATGAAATCTTTGCACTATTTTTCTATTGAATGATTTGTGCACGGGAAGTTGATGGCAGAGGTGTTTCTTATGAATGTGTTGTAGGTGCATCATCCCTGATAACAATATATGTTTCAATGGTTTATTCCTGCTCTATCACTAGATTTGGATTTTTTTTTATTTTTTTATATAAGCTTGAATATACTATCAGAAGTAGTTTCAACTGAATAAGAGCCTTCTTCTCTAGGTCTTTTTGAATTTCTATCCTATGGGGCTGGAGTAAGCAGGATGGAACTAGTATCAAGCTGCTTCTCCACCTCCTATAGAGTTTTTTCCAACCACTATAATTAGTTGGAATATATCTCAATCTCAGGATTAGATTCATAAATGAAAGGGGTGAGTTTAAAATTAATTCTCAATTTACTTATGACACCCAAGGGGTCATATGACCATTTGAAATTCTTGTTGAAATTTAACTCTTTTAGGCATCTGTATGCTTCCTTTCCAACATTCCTATTGTTGCATATAAAATGCCCTAGTTGGTTTTTTTTATCTTGAATTGATTTTATTTTTGGCTGAAAGGAAATTGATCTCATCAGAATTCAAGAATTTCCTGATGTACTCTAAAGAAAATATCCTCATTGGGATGTATTCGGGAAGCTTATAAGGAACTAGTTGGCTTCCATACACTCTGATCTTTGTATGATTCTATTATAAATACCAATATCTTGTCTTGCTATGATTTGATAACTGCAGAACCTTTTTTATTTCATCACTGATTCTGGGCTGAATGTTATTGATAAGCATATTAACTACTATATATACAAAAGAATCAATAAATTCTTTGAAACTAAATTTAGTGGAATTATTTCTAATCAATGATGTCCAAAAGATAGCAGATTGGGGATTACCCTCTATGTCTAGTTTTTGTAGGTTGACTGCAAACTTTTTTGACTGAAAATATATGAATAAATGAAACAATACTGAGGAGCATTTGAATAATCCTTCTTCTGGCAGTTTGATCAGTTGATCATGCATGGCATCTACGAAGAATTGGGAAAAGTTGAAAAATATAGATGGATATTGACCTGGGAAAAAGATAGAGAGGAAACCAAGGATGGATTCATCTACCTGATCATCAATGAAATATCCTAAAATACAGGACAGAATGGTCACAATTTATCTTTTTCTTTCTAGGAACAAGGTAGTAGAGTATGGTGGGTTGTTCTTAGGAAATTGAACTGATTCAGGGAGGAAAGTCTAAAAGATTTGAGCCCTTTTATGGAAATCTAGATTTAGGTAAAGTTGAATGAGGGTCTCAATGGAGAAAGGGAGTCCCTCTGGTTGTGATTGAATCTGCAGATTTTGATTAATGGATTGAGCAGTGATATTAAATAATATTTCTTGTTCAGGGGTGACTATGGCTCTTTCATTTGGAAAATAGCTAAGTTGGCACAGTTTGATGACTTCAGGAAATTGGTAGGTCTGTGGAAATGTATATTTGGGCAGGTTAGAATTCCAAATATGAATATATTTTGCCTGATTAACAAATTTATCATGACTCCAGCAATGGAGCTCCAAAAGGTTTCTATCAGTCACAGTGTCATTTATTTTGAAATCTTTATCGGCCAAAGGAGTGTGGTCGACATCTAACAGGGTGGTTGAAGAGGGTTTACAGTTTGGATGTTTTGGGAAGCCATCAATTTGTTTCAGTTTATTAATAAAATTATTTGATGGTGTCAGGTATTCAGAATTACCCGAAATACCAAAGATGTGGTTGTAGAAGGGGTCCAAGTAGTAGCTGGGCTTCAATTTTGGTTGGAAATGGCTTTTGTTCTCTTTCGCAAATCAATAGAGATAATGAAATAACGATATTACGGGGTTATTATATTGTTTTTGGAAAAATGGGGTTTATCGCATGGCATAGCGGTTCTATTATTTCAAATAGTGGTGGTTTACTGCACGCCTTGGAAGTGGTTTGGTGGTTTATCACACAAAAAAGGTGGTTTAGTGGTTTGGGAATGGGGGGGTGTGATAGAATGAGGAAGTGTCGCATGGCAGGGGAGAGAGGGAATGAAACCACCCATTTCGCACCCCCCCACTCCCCCCCCCCCAATTTTAAACTTCAAACATAGGGAAGTGCGAAAGGGTTCAGAGGTTGTTATATCTGATCAATGCTGATTGGGCGGTAGGAGGAGTTGGGAGTTTTCAAAGAGAGGTGGGGTCGAGTAATTGATAAGCGGAGGGTTTAAAATAAAGTGGGTTGGGGAATATATATCCGGAGTTGTAAAATGAAATGGGGGTTTAGGAAATATATTAAGCCGGGCGGGGGGGGCGGGTTGAATGAAAGGACAGTGGGGCCCGATTAATATATTTATGCCTTTAGACTATGAAAAAGTGGGTTTTGTATTTTTATGAAAATTCAGACTTAGTCAAGGGGAAAAGGGGGTTTTAGTAAGGGAAAGGGGTTTTTTAAAGGGGAAAAGGGATTTTAGGAGGGGAAAATGGTTAGGATAAGGGTAAATGGTTTCCAATAGAGGAAAAAAAGGGATTTAGCAAGGGGAAATGGTTTCCAAGAGAGGAAACATGGATTAGGATAAGGGGAAGGTGTTAGAAAGTGTTTTTGATTGTGGATAAGCATAATGAAGCTTATATAATTTTTGAAATTTTTGAAAATTAATCTACCTACCCTTTATTGATCCTAACATTTTTTATTTCCTTTATTGGGTGAATTTGAGCTCGCTGACCCTTTTATTTTCTTTTGATAAGAAAACCAACTTATTTCTAACCTTATATCTTCTAATGGCTCAGATTAAACTTATGAGTTCATTTTTATTCCCTACCTAACTACTGATCTGCCAAGATTAAATGGTTTGGTCAGATATTTATTCAATAACTATCATGACATTAAATTTAAAGGCATGAATGATCAATATTAGATTGCATGATCATCATGAATTGTGGCATTTTGGAAAATCTGCACACACTTTTATTTGGAAAAGTAAAGTAAACTAAGAGTAGTGGCATTTGAATGTGCAACACTTTCAGAATTTAATTTTGCTTCTTTTTATGGGGTTCATATTTTATATATATTTTGATATTTATTTCTTTTGGTCCTTTGATTATTCTTTTAGTACATACCCTCTTTTCATATCCTTGGATTATTTTTCAAGCAGTAAAAACCTCACCTCTACATGATCACGAGGTTCGTTTAGAGATTCGTCACTCATGATTAGGGTTTTACGATTTTTGACCCTGTCGACCTAGGTCCCTACAATCTCCATAGAATACCCAAATAAAATTTCTCTAATACCAAATGATCCGTAAGCTACCATAGATATTCCACGAGAAATTTCATTAAAACGTATCTGATAATATTATATTAAAAATTCTAGGATTCTACATCGTTACAGTTTTATTAAACTTTAAGATATGTAGATTTAACTGTAACTAGTGCATGCATGTGAATACATGCATGAATAAAAGTAGCTAATGACAAAATAATCTCACAAAAACATAAGAATGCTCTCTGGGAAAGTCTTTTCGGAGAAAACCCAACTGGAAGGTGAGCCTATTGTGCTCTCTTTCTCTGTTTGGAAATATATGCCTGCTAGTACAAAGAAGTAATGCATGTGGCCTGTGGGCTGCTACAGTGCACATATCCACTTTATTTTCTCTACCTCCTATCTCTCTTGAATATATTTATTCATCTATGGAACAAAATTCTCTCAAAAGAATGGAATATCTCTTCCTCCTAGTGGCTCGGTTATAACACAAACTGATAGCCTACTAGTGGTTAATTTTGACTACATCAACTCTTAACTAGAGTCAAAAAATATACTCTTCTAGATTATTTGACATCATAAACACGTGGCTAACCCCTTTCCCATGAATAATGGGGCATGATGCGACATCATCCCGAACTATGGTGTGAAAACGGGAAGGTCAACTTCTGAGTGGTATAATTTTTGCATATGGACTCTGATTGACACGCTTCTTGCACCGTTGGAAATATCTCTAAGTGTATATTAGCATATAAAGGTGTGGCACTAAAGCAGCAATGTTTCACCCCCAAAAAAAATTCATTTGATGCCTCAAAATATTCCCGAAAGGTTTCAGACACTGTTTCACCAAACTGGGTCTCGCCGGTAAAAATGGTCTCATGAGCTAATTCCTCCACTTTTTCCACTCCAAATGCATCGGTATGGATGAAAAAAAATACAATAATCCTATTCGCATCACTATACTAGATATATTCTCTTTGATACCTTAGCATACATTTAATAATATTAATAATTAAATTAAAAATTTGTAAGCTCTTTTACAAAACAGAGATTTCAGTCACTATAATTTATCCTCTAGTATCACTGAAAATATTCTATTTAAATTCCTAGCATCCACTTAATAACTATTCATAATTAAATTACATTTTTGAACCCCTATTCCAAAATAAACATGTATTTCTATATAATTATTAATTTTATTTTAACTGTGAATCTACCAAGGGTTAAGAGGGATCAAATCTCTTCACTCTAAAATAGGTTTCCATCTCAAAATATTTGATCCCTCACGACACTTGGTATATCTGGAGTTAACATGGATATACGCTAGTCTAATTATTAATTGTAATTGTAATTAGTTGTAATTATAATTATAGTAAATTATTTTATTTTCTAAAATTTATTGTATTTTGACAAAGGCCAAAGGTTAAAGAAGCCATTACAACATATCTACTATCAGAAAATTATGTTATTTTCTTTTATTTTTTACTTTTTATTTTTTTATTTTATTTTAATTTTGGTTTATTATAATATAGTCAAAATGTTAAACAAAAAATCAAAACATTCAATCATTCTTTGGATGCAATTATATTTTAACATAATTATAACACAATAAATTTTAAAAACATAATTAATCATTAGATTGTTCGAAATGTCGACCAAATCCTAATGATGTGATTAAATCGAAGGACATTCATCTATATAATTAATATTCAAAATTTTAATATATTTTTGTATAATAATAATAATAAAACATAATTAGATACCAAATTGATGTGTGAAACTCTTTAGTCTATAAAACAAAAAACTTAATTTATATAGCAAAATTAAAAAATATATATATACATTCTCTATAGATATTAACTTACGGTCTTTAAAATAAAACCCAAAGCATACTATACACTTGCCTATATTTTATTGAATAAAATATAATCAATTACATTTTAAAAAAAACGAGTTATATATATATTCTTATTCTTACTCTTACTCTTGAAATTTTTCCACATATATATAATAAAATTAAATTAAATTGAAGTAAAGTAAAATATTATTATTCTTGAATGTTTTCATATTATTTAAAAAATATTTAATTGAATAAAATATAATCAAATAACATTAAAATAATAAAAAATTTGTACATCGAAATAGTTCATCGAAACGGTCAATCTTATCTTTGTTTTAACTAGCTCAAAGGAAAAAATTAATATAGCTAAGATAAGAATGAACTCTCATGAGCTCCATAGTGAAGCAGGTTGTTGGGCAGTTTCTAAAACACCATGGGTGGAAAAGATCTGCCATCTTTGTGAGAATATGAACATTGAGGATGAAAATCACTTCCTCTTAGACTTCCCTGCGTACATCCACATTACATCTAAGTTTCATAATCTTTGTTGCAATACCGACCTTCACAGCCTTTTAACGTGTCAAATTATAGTGAGCTCAGGACACTTCTCTCCAAGCTCTTTGAGTATAGGAGTACAATTTTAAAGAAAACTAAACAATTTGTTTATTTAGGTCTGATAGACCAAAGTTTAGTCTCAGTGAACATTAACCATCATCATCATATATATTCTTATTCTTGAAATTTTTCCATATTATTTAAAAATTATTTAATATTATTAATATTTTTTATACATTATTTTGTTTATTATTAATAAGCTTTTTAAAAAATTGTATTTAAAATTATAATAAAAGAAAATAATAAAATTAAGTTATAGGTTACAACAAATCAATATTTTTCAATCATATTACATTATATATATACAATTTTGAAATTAAAATATTTTAGAATCTTAAATTTAAAAATGACTAAATATTCAATTTATTAAGTTCTCAAAACTAGAATTAAAAATTGTTAATAAAAATCAAGCAATTTAAACATCGAATCGTTATTAAATAAAATATTTAAGAATATTTTGAATTAAAAAAAAAATAAAAAAAAATCTATAGATTGGTTAAGGACCCGATCTCCCTGAAGGATGGTAAGGGGGTTTACTTGATTCCGTGTTCCTGTGGGACACTTTATATAGGTGAAACGGGTTGATCTATTAATCAAAGAATTCATGAACATATCATTGACCTTAGACATGGTAGATCTCGGTCCTCTGCCTTAGCAGAGCATGCTGAAAAACAAATCATCACATTTGTATTGAAGACACTGCAGTAATTGCAAGGATTGACCATTTCCACCACCAAAAGTTGAGGGAAGCCTTGGAAATCGAAAAGAGGTCGATTAACCTTAATAGGGATGATGGGTGGAGTGTTAGCAGATGTTGGATTCCTGCCCTTCACTCTTAGTTGTTTTTTCCTCTTTCCCTTTGCTCCCTTTGGTTGTTCACTTCTCTCATTCCTGGTTCCTCTCTCCCTGTTCATTTTGTTTTATTATTATTATTATTTTTTATTAGTATTATCATTATGATTTAATTTGAAAATTACCTATTTAGTAATATTAATATTAATATTTATTAATTTATTTTTATTTTTATTTTTCATTTTCATTTTTATTTTTTATGTTTTATTTTTTATTTATTTTTTTATTTGTTTATTTAATTTATTTGTTTATTTTTATTTATTTTTTTATTTCATCATTCACTTATTTATTTATTATTAATTTTTTTAAACATAATTTAAAGTATGAAAATAATAAAAATATTAAATAATATTAATATTAAATTATTGATAAAGTATTAATATTAGATTATATTCAAATATAGTCAAATTAAAATTAAAATATAATTTAATTAAAAATATAATAGAATTAAAAATAATAAAATATAACAAAATTGATTCTATTTTCACCTTCGAGTCAAACTAGCCGTTTTTTCAATGGCTAGTTGGAGTTGTCCTTATTTATTTAAACATGTTTCTTGATCAGATTTCTCATCTTGTCCTAATGATGAACCACACTGGTTGGTTCGAAATACGTT
This sequence comes from Pinus albicaulis, assembly GCA_034641835.2. Taxonomy (NCBI): domain Eukaryota; kingdom Viridiplantae; phylum Streptophyta; class Pinopsida; order Pinales; family Pinaceae; genus Pinus; species Pinus albicaulis. The sequence goes on from JAXQQM020083334.1 coordinate 49,360, forward strand.
GACAAAATTTTCTTACATGTGATTTTCACCGAAAATTCTTATACACAATTTATGGATCACAGAAGCCAAATTCCTAATAAAGAAGAATGAAAACTTAGTAATTAAAATCAAAACATTTTTTTTATAAAAGGATTTATTTCATCAAAAGTTCTTTAAAATTAGAGTAAAAAGATGTTATTTCTAAAGATATGTGGGGATTCTCACTCCTCTAGAGAAATCAAAAGAATCCTCCAACTAAACTATCCTTCTCACATACACATAAAACATAAAACCAAACATTATGGTTAGAAAAAATCAAACATAAGAAGGGGCGAGATATACAAGATGGCTTAACAGTCATTAAGAGTTAGAAGAAGAAATAGGAATTGGATAATTAGCACTCAAATCAAAATGAGAAACACTATTAAAGTCACATTCAACATAAGCCAACCTTACATCGAGCTTGTCCATAAAAAAAAAATTGGTTTCTTAGCATCCTTTTAATTAATCCTCTAGTGAATAAAACACATCTTATCTTTCCACTAGCTTATCCTTCAACACCAAGTGAAGCAAAGTTTTCATCTGCTAGTGTAATGCAACTGAGTTGGGGTATTTCTTTCTCTATCCCATGATATGACTGGGGTCTAAAACCTAGCAGGATATCTCCTCTAATATCTCAAAATCATAATAAGATTACTTCTCTACACCCACCATGGTTTCTAATTTTCTAATTTATCATTGTTTCTCAGTCGAGTCCAGAGAAAAATGTTGGACTATTCACTGACCCTATGAGTTGCTACTACCGCCATCCCTCCTACTAAGGATGAATTTCCTGGGAGGCATGCCAAGTAAGAGGGAGTCAACACCCAAAATATCACATGAAAACCCATTGCCAACAACTTGATGAGTACGAAAACCTACTTAAAGAACACCCATAGAACCTAGATTGGCATAATAACCATTATTACCTTTAAGAAAATGAGACCAAACTAAGCCTAGAAAAAAATAAAAATTTCCAGGCACATAAGGGAGGTATTCACCTCCATTATGGAAACCCATTGTATTATGAGGATACAATCTGAGCCAAAAATAGACCTGAAGAAAATACATGCCACTATTAAAGCCTTCATTTTTACAGCAAGTTTCCAAAGCTACAAGAATCGGCATGAACATACCAAATAAAAATTTCAACACCCTTCGACCAGCTAAAAATACTACCGCCTCAAACCATGAAAATCTAGAACATGGACCAATTCCCACCAAAACAATCCCAGACCATAGAACAATAAAATTATCTTCCACATTGACTACACTAGGACTAGCATTACCAGCTTTAATGATAGGAAGATGAAGAGAATCCAAGAAGAACGAAACCTGAGAGGATAAGAAAGTATAAACAGGGAAGGATGTCATCCAAATTCCTTTAACAATTGTGAAAACGTTCAACAAATTTACCCCTATGCCCCAAACTTTCACTAGATTCCTCCACCTATCAAATCTCGGCTGAAACGCAACATTCACAGCCCAAGATCCAAGCACAGACATGAGAAAGCACAAACATCAATGACGAGGAGGTTAGCTCCCCAACCTCAGCCCATACCCATCCTCCCATGCAAACCTCCAAGGTTATGACCCTCCTCACCACCTTATGTGATCATTTAATAACTAGATGTCTCATCGAATGCAAATGCATGTTACGAACGAGTTGTCTTCCCCTTCTCTAACCTTAAATTCCCATCATGTCAATAGGGTGGCGGGCTCACCCATGAAACTTATCTTTGATCTTTGTGTCATCTCCATTGAGGATAAAATAAAAAAATAAAAAAATTAAAATATTTACCTAATAAAATATTTTATAAAAAATCTAAATTTCAAAAGCATAAAAAATAATTAATTCAATTAAGAATCAATAAAAAAATTTCTTTAAATTTTTATTTTATTTTATCAAAATTTTTAACAACATTTTTTTAAATAATATTTTAATTGTTAAAAGATAACCGATGTGTTCCATTAATTCATCAAAGCATTCACAAACTTAAAATAGTGCATTCTTTGCAAATGTTTTTAACAAATTTCTGGACCCTTCTCTAAATGCATGAGAGGGGTTTAAATAATAAACTAACTATGTTCTAAAATAAATTATTATTAAATACACACATGGTGGGCGAGAAAATTAAACACACACATAGGAAAGATATGCATTCGTTGCGTTTCTATTACTCATAGATGTGAATTTATATTACATTAATGTGACTCTTGGATTCATCTTCCAAGGTCACTTGGACTCCTTTGTGACTGTTCGCCTTCCACAACTACCCATAGAGGAGTAGGTGTCCAACATTCACCCCCTTAATTTGAAGGGGTATGTGTGAGTCCAAGAAGAGAGTTGTAATATAAATATGCAAAGTATGCATGGCAGCACTTAGGCTGAATCATCTCTCTGAAATGTTGGCATAAAGAGGTGGTTTAAGGATGACCACCAACACTGGAATGCAACGCTTATTGTAGTTCCCGGAACTCTTCCAAAACTGGCAAGACGCTGAGGGCTTCTACTAGAGGAAGTGTCCCTCATATTTGAAGAGGGTGACCTTCAACCTAAAATAAGGGAAGTCTACAACCTGTGATGGTTTAAGGATGACCACTAGCACTGGAATTCTTGATGCATTTCCTGGAACTATTCCAAAGCTGGCAAGAAGCTGAAGTCTTCTGCTAGAGGAAGTGTTATAAAAGAGGAAGAATATCAACCTCACATAGATGGTTTAAGGTTTGTCCACCAACCAAAGGAATGCTCATGGGCATCTGTGTCTCTGGCTACAACTTTGAATCTAGAATGACGAATTGTGGCTCAGGCTCGCTTGAACTGCTATGTCTCTGGCTACAACTCTGAATATGGAATGAGAGATTGTGGCTCAGGCTCGCTTGATGTGGCTTCAAAGCTTGTATATGACCACCATTTTACCCCTTGTTAGGTACAAGGTGATATGATGGCGAAAACTCAATTGCAAGATTGTGCAATATTCGAGAACAAGTTCCGATATGCGACCTAAACATCTTCTTTGTTGTTGATGCCCATTTCCAAGAAGTGATCCATCCAAGATGAATATTTTTTCTTATAGGAGGCTTGTTTCTGAAGCATCTGTGTGAAGAATGGGTGTGCTGACCACATTGCTTACATGGGTGAAGATCAAAACAATGGTCTTTCATATGGCCAATGCGATCACAGTGTTGCCATTTTACAATTTGTTGTTGTTTTTGTGGAAGAGGAGAAGGATCTGGAATATCTGAAGGTGACCTGTCATAAAGAAATCTGGCACTCTGAAATTGGATGGGATTGGAGTAGTCCGGAATATGAAAGGACACATCCTTGTCATATCCAAGACTAGTTTTGTGCTTTTTGTGGATAAGCTCTTCCCAAGGTCTGATGATGGGCTTGGGAAGTGTAGGCTGGATTTTTTCTTCTGCATCCAAATCTGCTCTTGTACTCGGCATTGAATGTGAATCAACTGCAGCATTATTGTCTTGCTTCTTATGGGAGTCTCTTTAAATGTTCTGAATAGAAACATGTTCAGAATGATGACTCCATTGCTATAATTCATCTTGTTGGAGCCGAGACTCCAACTGCAAAAACTCAATCTTGTCTTGTGCATCTTGCAAGGAAGTTTGAATATTAAAAAGAGCATTATTTCTCATTCTTACCATATCATGAATAGTGGAATGAATGAGGTTATGCAACAACTCTAATGCATCATTTATTTTAGCCATTTTTCTTAACAACTCAAAGTTGCACTTCAGACACTGACTACAACTATGAACTAAGAAGAAATACCACTCACAATGTCAAGACAATACAATTTCACCACAAAATATTTTGTAAATGTGCAGTAAAAACCACTATGCAATAACCCTTTAAGGCACTGTAAAATATTTTGTAAATGTGCAGCAAAAACCAATGTGCAATAACCCTTTAAGGCAAATTATTTCTCTCTTCTTCAAAGAGTTGTTTTACACCAACAGTCACTACGATATAATCACACCAATAATGACAATATGAACCATGAACTACGAAATAGTCAATCACACCAATAATATGGTTTCTCCCTTAGTATACACAGACACGGGTTTTTCCATTCAATACAATTTTTAACTCATATACCATAAAACCAGTGCATTACATTCACCATTCAATGTAGCATACTTCCAATTCATAGTTCAGATACATGAAAACACCAAGAATGCAATTCAAAATCATATCATTCAAATAAACGTGACTAATATACCACCATACACAGGCCTGTCAAGCCTCGACCATCATTCACCGCACAAACAGTGCATTGTATTGCCAGTGGTATGGAGCATTGAGTATGGCATAGTGAATATATGCTCTATGAATATATGGAAGCATTCTGGTATGGAGTATCCCTAAGGTATGGAGCAGTGATTGGAAAAACTAGAATCACTGGCTGATAGTGGACAGAGAGGCGTTCCAGGGACTGAGTCCACAGAGGAGATACAGTGAGACAAGAAATCATGTAGAATATTTCGAGTGAATAATTAGCGTAGGTATATAATGGCCACAAAATAACAAGTGGCTCAAATTGGAGTAGGGCCAGTGATCTCCCTCTCTGATACCATGTTAAACAAAAACATGGTGGGTGAGAAAAGTAAACACACACATAGGAAAGATAGGAATTTGTTGCATTTCTATTACTCATAGATGTACATTTATATTAAATTAATGTGACTTTTGGATTTATCTTCCAAGGTCACTTGGACTCCTTTGTGACTGTTTTCCTTCCACACCTACCCATAGAGGATTAGGTGTCCAACAATTATTACAAAAATATAGAGGAGGTTTCAAACCACCATCCTCGTAAGACTAACTTAAAATAAAATATAGGAAAATAAAGTAACAATATGATTTATGAAATTTTCCCTTTCTTTTGGATTTGGCCATGAAGTTGAAAAATATCTAGCATAGGCTTGAGTTGAGCTGGCTGTGAAATCTTCAATCTGACATGTCCCTTGAATACTGCGTTTGAGAGTATTGGCTGAGATATTTTTGTTGAATCTGTTAAAGACTGTATGATATGGTACTAATGATAAGGTTTGAACAGAAAATTCCTATAGTTTTCTTGATCAAACTTATTTACCTTTTTAATTATTTCATCCTTCGTTTCTTCCTTTTTCTTCCACCATTTTTCTAGCTGTTTGAATTCTCAAAACACTTTAGACCTGTACTCTTTGATAATTTCTATTCTCACCAGCTGTTCACATACAGATTTAGTGATTTCCTTTGATAATCTTGAGGTTTTCGGTAATCCTTTCTCTGCCTGCTATATTTGTGCTTTCCAATCTTTGAATAAGATCTCCTTATGAAACTTATCTAGGTGGGGTATATTAGATTCCTTTCCTTTGTCTGATGCTTGCCATTGAATGTGTTCGTTGATTTTATTCTTGAGGTTCTCACATTCAAGTTTCTGGATAGCCACTTGTTGGATCAGTATTTCATTTGATTCACAGTAAGAGTCAATAATAAAATCTGGTTGGAAAAATGCTTCTTGTTGTTGCTTTAACTTAGCATTTATATTCAATGCTTCTTTTATGAGTTTCTGTAATTATGGTTGAATTTGTAACCTGGTCATTTCTACTTCCAATTGTGCCTGTTTCTCAGAGATTTTGGCTTGATGCTGTAAATTAAGCTTTTCAAAATCATTTTGAAATTGGGCCTTCTTTGATTTCATTTTATCATTGATTAGTTAGATTTCTCTTCATCTAACAGTCTCTCTAGTTCTTGTATTATGTCTTCCCAGGAGGTCACCCATCCCATATCACCTCTGGCTCAAGCACCCTTAACTGTGGAGTTTTCCCCACAATCAAGCCCACTTAGCTTGCTACTAAATGTAGTAGCAAGCTAAGTGGGCTTGACTATGGGGAAAAATCCACAGTTAAGCATGCTTGAGCCAGAGGTGATCTTGGATGGGTGTTTTATGAAACCCACTCCAAAAATAGAAGATAAGAGAGATCAATGCCTTAGAAATCAAAAAAATTAAGGGGGAAGACTCCTTTACATTACATAAATGAAAAATTCTTGGATGATTCAAATGACAAAGCCTCCTTTCTATATATAGGAGTCCCTGGGGTCACAATATAATCCTAGCTGACCTAACAACAATAATGTAACCGCACACCAATAACAATAGTGGGGTTTTATGGGGCACAGTAATAACAATATGGGGGCTACAGGGGTATAACAATAACAATAAGGGGGCTATAATAACACAATAAGGGACTACAATAGTAATATAAGGACCTAACATGCCCCTCTCCTTCAAACAAGTGTTGTCCTCAACGCTTGATTATTTCTTGATGCTTATGTCTAAAATTTTCTTCCCATTTCGAATCTTCAAGGGGTAAGTTCTTCTAATTGCTGAGATACTGTGAAATTGATCGATTTCATAGTTGTCGATTTAGTGTTTTTGTGACTGCTTCAGAACTTCTTTCACTACGATGTTGATCTTCTTGTTGTTTCATTCGATTCTGCACCAAATTTAGGTTATCCTTTGAGAGTTGGAGAACATGTTTTTAATGCTCGATGTGATCTTCCACTACTTTATCATCCATACTAGCTTTCATTTGATCCTTCAAACCATCCAAACTAGCCTTTATTTTATCTTTTAAACCTTCTATGTCATCTTTGAATTCTCTTTGTAAGATCGGAATTTGTTGCACTTGGTCCCGTAATTTTGATATATCATATTTCAATTCTTCCTCTCCATGCGTAATAGTAGATATTTTTTGGAGGCATTATATAAGTCAATACTGATATATATGCTTCAATATTCCCTTGGAATTACTTCAAAATGAATTTTCAAACAAAACTTATGCAATTTGAACAACAATACACCTTTTTATTACTTTTGAGGAGCTATATATTAAAAATGATGTATCTTTGTAATTTTGGATCCCCAAGATTTTATCTTCAGCTCTTTATTATCCCTCTAAATCCTCTTTCCAATGCCACGAGTCTAACCTATTTTGGATTCTTCAAGGCAAATTTATCCCCAATCTCCCACAATAACCTAATTATGGTCTGGTTCAGAAGAGCGAACTTGTACGGTGTGACACATGTCATTTTTTCCTCCTTCGGCTCGAAAATTGATACACATGAAACTAAATTCCATTTAATTTTGGCCACCTTTTACATAATTGCAATCCTATGCTTGGAGAGAGAGTTATAATGATTTTCCCAAGGTCACCTCCAAAAACTGTTGACACCTAATCCTAAGAGATTGGGTGAGATTGTATAACATTGTAGATTAGGAAATAAGGGAGGCTAAGAGACATTAGGAGATGAATCCAAATAGTATCACCTCTATGTATAAATTCAAGCACACCCCCATCAAATTCATATTCAATTTGTGGAATCACCTCTTGGCTTGACATGGTATCAAAGCCAACTATATTTTTGGCATCCTTTCCCTTGTAACTCCCTTGTGGCAGACCTGCCTCTCTGCCAGAACCTAGCAGAACCACTCCTTCTCTGTCATAAAGTATGCTACCCATTATCCCTCATCGAATTCTGTAGATATGTAACTCCCCACTGCAACTCGGCCTCCGTGTTGCATGTTGTGTTCCCCCCTCGACCTCCTTGTTGAGTGATGTTGCTTTTTCGCTCCCAGTGTAGCCTCCTTGCCATTGCTATGTGGCCCCCTCAGCCTCCTTGCTATGTGTTGTTGCTCCATCAACCACGCAACCTCTCTATCCCAGCTGCCTCACTCTATCCATCGTCAACCCTCCAGCTACACCACTCATCTCCCCCATCATCGGACTCCTACGTTAGGCCTCCCACAGATGATGTTCCCACAGAAAGAGCCATCACCCCTTGGCCTCACTCCATCCGCTGCACCCTTAGCCCTTCGTGGCTCCTCGACTTATAGTTCAACCCCTACACCACCATCACTGCCATCCCATTGTTGCTCATGCCATTCCCCACTGCTGGCCCTCGACCTCGGCTAGCTTCCACTGCTCTGGTACCTCTCATGGCCCTTCGCTCTCTTGTGACTCTGTACCTCCCGTGGCCCTCTACGTTCTCATAATTTTGATCCCCCAGTTCCTCCCTCCCTCAAATAATACCTCTCCCACTCTCGCCCTCCCTCAGATAATCCCTCCCACAAATAAGTCCTCCCTTATATAATCCCTCCCACAAATAAGTCCTCCCTCAGATAATCCCTCCCACAAATAAGTCCTCCCTTAGATAATCCCTCCCACAAATAAGCCCTCTGCATTTGTTTTTACCAATTTTTTTTTTTACAAAAAATAAATAAATTGAAGTGTAGAATTTAATTTCTCTTAGCACGAGAATTGAGTATTTTTTTATAGTGGCAGTAAAGTGATTTTTTAAAAGAATGAATTCCCTCATATCAATTGTGGGATTTTTTCTCTCCTTTAAGGAGAACTATCTTGAATGGTCTCGGAAAATCAAGCACGCACTCATTTTTAATGGGTTGTGGAGAGGAATATGTGAAGGAGAAGGAGACAATCCACTAAAAAAGGCCACCTCAGACAAGGAGATTGCAATTTGGGAAAAAACGAATTGCAAGGCCTATTCCTTGATTGTAGCTTCTGTAAATGAAGATTTGAGTCGCCATATTACACCATTTTCAAATTCCTATGAAGCCTTGAGAAAATTAAAAGAACTCTATGATTCACATTCAAAACTTGAAATTGTTCAATTAATGATTAAGCTATTTAGCCTTAAATTGAAAAATGATGCCCTCTTGCTTTAGCATCAGAAGTAATATCTATCATGCATGATAATAAGACTATTGGTGTATAAGTTGACATACCCCTCATAGCTTATGTTAAGGCATTGTATCCCGCTTACTCACATTACCTTGAGTCATTGCAAGAAAGTGGAAACCTCGTGAAAATCATTTTTGATTCCCTTGAGAAAAAATTTGCAGAAAGAGAGAAGGGTTTCAGAAATATGACAACCCCTCTATCTTCTGAAGAGGATGTATGTTTCGCACATAGAGAGAAGATTCATAATCAAGATTCTTCTAGAGGAAGAGGTGGCCGAAGAGGAAGAGGAAGAATGAATTCACAGGAAGGGGGGTAGACAAAGTCAAACTAGAAAATCTGATCTTCACTGCATACGCTACAATAAATATTGGCATGATGCATCTACATGTAAGTTAACTTGGGATAAAATTGAGCGGAAAAGAAAAGAAGAAAAAAGGTAAAACTCATGACAGAGACAAAGATAAAGCACCTGAATCCACTCATTATGTTGTAGCACATTTTAAAAATGGAGTCACTGAATACTAGTTTGATGTTTCATTTACTTCTTAGAGAAATGATTGATTGCTAGATTCAGGAGCAACATGTCACATGACTTTTAGAAAATATTTTTTTGAATAATTTACTGAAAAAGTTGATGGATCAATATAATTCGTAGATAAATCAAAAATCAATACATCAGGGCTTGCCACAACTAGGCTTAAGTTGCCTGGTCTTCTAGATCGTCTTCTACATGAGGTTCTATACCTCCCTAAGTTGATGAGAAAATTTTTGTCCTTGGTCCACATCCGCCAACAAGGACACTCCATTCACATATTTGATGGAAATTTTCAGGTCAGAAAAGCATAAGATCTCTCACTTTTAATGGAGAGAATAGAAAATGGAAGACTCCTAAAGCTACAAGGTTCCTCTCCTCATGCACAAAAATTTTCATTTAGTTCTCATCATGATGAAAGTACATTCCCATTAAGTATTTTATGTCATGATAGATTTGGACACTTAAACTATGACAACCTTTGATTGTTGAACAAAAATGGTGTTACTAGATTTCCTACAAGTCCTAGGAAACTTAAGTAATTTGATGCTTGTATTCTAAGAAAGCATATCAAACAATTTTTTAATGATTCACATTCCAGAGCACATAGAAAATTTTAGCTTATTCATTCAGATTTATGTGGCCCCATGAATGTTGCCTCTACAAATGGAAATAAATATATGATGACATATATTGATGATTACACCAGAATGTGTTGGGTTTACTTATTTAAGAAAAAATCTGATGCTTCTCAAACATTAAAGAATTTTAATGCATAGATTCAAAATGATGCACAAACTAATATTGGGTCTTTGTGCATTGATAAAGAAAAAGAATACACTTCAAACAAATTTGAAAAATATCTTTGCCAACATGGCATCAAACATTAAAAAATTGTGCCCTATAATCCCCAACAGAACGATGTAGCTGAAAGAGTGAACAGGACAATTTTAAATATGGTTCACTCCATGTTGTTTTTTAAAAATGTAAAATTGATGTTTTGGGTTGGTGCAGTTCTATGTGATGTGTACATAAAGAATAGGTTTCCTTCAAATTCAATCTGAAAAAAACGTCCTTATGAAATGTGGAATGGCCACACTCCTTTGGTAAATCATTTGAGGGTCTTTGGTTCCACCTGTTATTCTTTGATACCTAAGGTAAAAATCAATAAACTTGGTGCTATAAGTTGAAAATGTATCTTCTTGGGGTATTGCAATACCTCCAAAGGATATATTCTCTATGATGAAGTCAATAAGAATTTTGTAGTAGCCAGAGATGTCATATTCCTTGAATCTTGCAAGATTGACAATGTTGTTAAGCGAAACTTGATCACTTGGATAGATTCACACATGAAAATTCATTTCAATAATTTGATAATCATATTCCACATCTTGAAGGGGGTATTCATAAACTGAATAAATATGTGGAATCATCTTCACAATCACTCTCTCCCTCACATGAATAACCAACCACGAATGACACCTTGAACGATGTGATTGACATAATTGGGAGATTGAATCCTGATTCAATTCCAATTGAGTCAAATGAGCAGCCCGAGCCATCTAAGAAAGGTCCCCCAAAATGGCTCACAAAGACACTAGAAAATGTTCGTCCCAATGAGGTTGGAAAGACAGGAACAAGAAGTTCCACCAGAAAAAATGGAGGTGACATAGATAATTCTGATTCACCTATTGATATGGACATTTCTTATAACTGTGAACTGAATTTTTCTACATATCTTGAACCAACATCATTCAAATAAGCCTCTTCTCATGATGAATGGAGTGAAGTGATGCAAAAGGAGTATGATGCCTTGATAAATAATGGAACTTGGAAGGTGCTTGATCCTCCTTTGGGAACCAAACCAGTTGGTTGCAAGTGGGTATAGAAGAAAAAGTACAAAGTAGATGGCTCACTTTACAAGCACAAAGCCAGGCTTGTGGAAAAAGTTTTTGCACAAAAATAAGGGGTCGGTTATAAGGAAACATTTTGCCCCACAGCAAAATAGGCCACCATCCGGACACTCTTTTCCCTAGCAGCTTAGAAGGGATGGAAATTCCATCATATGGATGTAAAAAACACCTTTTTGAATGGAGATCTAAAGGAGAAGGTTTCTATGTCCCAACTAGAAGGATTTGTTGTGAAGGGCCAAGAACACAAAGTATGCCAGCTTATAAAATCCTTGTATGGCCTCAAGAAAGCACTATGGGCATGGTATGAGAGATTAACTGAGAATCTTCTTAAACTTAACTTCAAACATTTTTATCTTGATGATGCAACTCTTTTTGTTAAGAAAGTTTGGAAAACAGTTGTATATCTTGTGGTGTATGTATATGATCTTTTGATGACAAGGAATAATGAGACTTATATTGCATCCACAAAGAAACTATTGAAGAAAGGTTTTGAAATGATTGATTTGGGCTATGTTCACTACTATCTGGGTATTGAAGTAACTCAACATCCTAAATTTATATTCCTTTCTCAAAATAAGTACATTGGAGATCTTTTGAACAAGTTTGGCATGGATGAATGCAATCCTTTGACCACTCCAATGGAACATAACTTGAAGCTCACATCCATTCAAGGGAACGAATTCAAGGATGCAACGAAGTATAGATAGCTTGTAGGAAGTCTTATCTACTTGACTACTATGAGACCAAACATCTCATTTGTTGTTGGAATCCTCTCGAAGTTTATGCAAAAAAATTGTGAAGGAAATTGGTCTACTACAAAAGAGTTCTAAAGGACTTGAAGGGAAATCAAGACTTTGGAATTAAATATACATAAGAGGGTGATTTGAGCTTGATCAGATACTATGATTCAGACTTTGATGGGAAAAAATAAACTGGGGTATACCATGAGTCTTGGATCAAGATTTGTCTCATGGAGATCACACAAACAGTTAGTTCGAGGAGATTCCACAACTGAGGAAAAATATGTGGCAATAGCTGAAGAAAAAAAGGAAATTTTGTGGCTCAGGAAAATCCTAGAAGATTTGTGGATGAAACAAATCCATTAAACTCCACTCATGATCGACAACACTTCTGCAATAAATTTGGAAAAGAACTCAAATTTCCATGATCGAAAAAATCACATCAATAAAAAATACCATCTGTTTCGACATCATGTTGAGGCCAAAACTATCCATCTATGTCATTGTTCACAAATGAGAAGACTATAGATTTCTTCACTAAAGCGCTTGGAAGAGAAAAGTTTGAAAAATACAAAACGATACTTGGACTCACCAACATCCCTTCATGTTAAGGGGGGGAATGTTGACATGTAATCCTAAGGGATCAGGTGATATTTGTTAGAATGGGGTTCCCTAACCTTCATTTTTGGTACAATTTTTTTAAATTCAGTCCTGCGTAGGGGTTTTTGGGTGGGTCAAAGCCTCTAATGTGTTGTAATGGATTAAAGGGTAGCTCTAGGGTCCGCAAACCATGGTTTGTGGACCATAGGATAGCGAAGTCTATGATATTATAAATAGATAGATAGTTGGGTCTAGTAGGTAAGTAAGTCGATAGATTGATGCTATGTGTGAACTGTTAAGATATGTTTGGGTTGTTTTGGGGAAGGACTCCTGCTGGCTATGTGCGCAGAGATCCTCAATCCTGATGTGTGCGTAGGTTGTGTTTTGGTTGTAAGTGGATATTTGATATTAACGAATGCGAAGTATAGTTGAATTATCTGTGTGTTATCTGAATTGGTTGTGTTTATTGTTGAAGCACATCTGTGATATTTACTTAGCTGCGAATGTCTCTGTGTTTTGGAATTAGCATGGGTATATCTGTGATCTAATATTGGCTACGATTATAGTACTCTATGATGATATTTGGTAATACACATGTGGATGTGAATGTACTGATTAAGATCTAATAACTTTGTTATGGTCATATGCTGATTACTATATTAAAAGAGCTGCGAATAGACTTATTCTATGCGAACCCAATAAGTTGCGACCTAGATCTGCCTTGAACTACCTTCTCTCTCTCTGGGTGCGGAAACCTAGTTCCAGCACCCTCCCATACTACTTAGGGTGAGGTGTTGGCCTGCGCAAGCAGGTCTTTGCTGAAAGGGCCAGTAGTATAGGGTTTTTTTGGCAAACCTTCACCTCTGAACCTGGGTTAGGACCCCTCAAGCTAACAAATGGTTCCGTTACTAGGACCGGGAGAATTTTAAGAGAGAGATCAGGTGATGCCACGAGGTCATTGGAGACCTAAGAGGGTGGAAATTAAAGAGTGGTTTGAAAGACAGACTTAGGAATTTGATGTAAATGAGAATCACAGCACGAAGCTAAAAGCTGAGAAGTGGAAGAACAAGTAGATTTTCACCAAAGTCTATGAAATTTTCTTTGTAACCTTTTTGCACGAGCTTCAGGAGTGGTTGGAAAGGCTCATGGAATTCCAGATGTGTTGGAATGATGATCAGGTTACGTAGTGGACACCATAATTGATTCAACAGTTAGAGAGGACTTACAATACCATCACCTGTATGGTAGATCACTGGGTGGATAGGATACTGGGAGGATTTGTATCAAAATTCATAGCTGATCAGTTCATATCATATTCTGAAGCAGAGCAGAGGTTCTTCATAGGTTTATGGGGTAATTTCTTGAAAACACTGCCATTGTTAATCAAAATATTACTGTGTGAAAAGGGAATTCTGTGCAGCTACACCGAGTGAATGACACCTGATTTGAGAGACAGTATAACACGAAGTGCTAAGTACTATAGAACTAATCAAGAAAGAGAATCTACAATCCATTAAGAGAATTGGTTGTGCACGAAAGAAATAGTCCTCCAGCTACACCACCTTCAAGTCAACATAAGGGTAATAACTCACCCACACCTCTGCCACCACTAGAAGAAGATATGGCTACCCACATGAAGCTACCCACCTTCAAGGTTGTAGGAGATGAAGATATGGACTAATTTTGGTTTGTAGAAGAATCAGTATGGACTGCAGAGAATGTGGATACTGATGATGTAAAGAGAGCACAGTTATCCCTCACCTTTGAAGGAAGGGCCTTGGACTACTATATGGGATACATAGGACAGCATGTGGACCCATCTATTCAGGAGATTAAGACAACTTTGAAACATCAATTCCGGAAACCCAAGTCCTACTCGCAACAAGTAACTGACCTAAAAGACTTTAGACAGGGACCCACTGATTCTGTATGGGAAGCTGATCAGTGGTTAAAGAAGGTTATAAAAGATGGAGAATTTCAGTATGATGATAGAAAACACAAGGAATGGTTTATTTCTATGCTGCTACCTCACCTGTGCAGACCTATGGGTCAGCAAGCGATTGAGATGCAAGAGAAAACCTTGGATATTTCTATGAAACTAGAGGCTATGCCAAGAGACGATGCCCAGTTTGGAGTGCAGTAGATCCGTGGAAAGTTGGAGGTAATGCACATTGAAATACAAAACCTGCAAAAAGAACAAGGGAAATAGGCTAGCCTAGACATATGGTGCATAAGATGCAAGGTGTCTGGCCATACCAAGGATCAATGTACTTTGCTGATAGATTACATGTAGGCTGGGGGACCTAGCCCATTGTGCCCTAAGGAGGCTACGGGGCCAAGTGGTCCGACATTATGGTGCGATGATTGTCATGTTATTGGGCTACACGATACTAACCATTGTCCTCATCTTGGTGCTTATGTTCCAGAGTTGAGGCAACAATGGTGTCAGTTCTGCTCCTTTGTGGGACATTATGAGCATAATTGTCGGACCTATGACTTGATGATAGATTGAGGAAACCTATACAGGGTATAGGCTAACCCTTCTTCACCACTGTCTCCCTCAAGTAGAGGAAGCTCCCCAACAAGGGGCAGGGGAGGGGGAAGGGGTGGCGGTGCAGGTTGGGGAAGAGAACAATTGATCTGTTACAACTGTTTATAAATAGGGCACTTTTCAAGGGACTGTCTGAACCCCGTACGACAATCCTGTCGATATTGTATCCAATTGGATCACGTGATCGAAGACTATCCAGTCCTGATAGAAAAAATGTAGGAAAAATAACAAAAACCTACACAGAATTTGTAGAGGGTTAAGGCGGAGCTGTGTGATGAAGGACCAAGTATTAATGTCATAACACGCAGCAGCATGGCTACTTGAGGAGCTGAAGAGAAAGCCGAGGCTACACCTCTTATCTAGAAAGTAGCCGTCAAGCAGGAAATCTTGGACCTACAGAAGGAAACGGAAACCTTTGTCGCAACTCGCAAAGACTTTACTAAGGATGAGGTGTCTACTTCAAAAGATCTAGCAAACCTAAGAACAGATGATGAAGTTAAACCATTTCTATAGGCATGTATAAAGCTGCTAGGCAACCAGAAGGTAGTAGAAAATTTGCAAGCACTAATAGATAGCTGTGCATAGAGAACTAATCTGCCCCCGGAGGTTAAGGATGTGTATAAACTTTACAAGCATAAGAAATGCACTGGTCGGGAAATTCGGCTAACAACGTAGATTAGCGACTATGAAATGGATAAGTTTATTTTCGACCTGGGATCACATGAGAACGTACTTCCCAAAGAAAACTTGGCAGCAGATGGGAGAACCTAAGTTGGAATGGTCTACTATCCAGATGCATATGGCTAACCAGCAGAAGATCGTACCATTGGGGAGGCTTTCAAAGATTATGGTAGATATCGCAGGAGTTAATGTGCGCGCCGACTTTGAGGTAACTCAGATTGTGGAAGATGCAGACCCCTATCCTGTGCTCCTAGGATTGGATTGGGTCATAGAATTGGGGGGAATTATCAACCTAAAGAAAAGGAGCATGGTGTTTGAGAATGAGGGCACGAGGGTGATAGTCCCACTATACCCTGTCAAAGGAGAGCGGTATATTGAACCAGTGCGCGAAGAAGAGGATGTGGATCACATCTAAAAATTAACCACTCAGGATGTATATTGGATCAATCCTACAGTTGATGGTGTGCTTTTCTAGGAAAATGACAACGAATGATTCTTTGACTCCAACGGGGAGATCAAAAATTGGTAGAATCGGTTACAAGATGTATCTGCGCTGCGATGTCTTAGAATTACAAACGACTTCCGTTGTATCTCCTCAGAGGTCAGAGAACTACCCTAATTTGATGGTTCTAGTAGTATTATGGAGTTTTTGCAAACATTTGAAGCTGAAGTCCCATGGGAGCAAAGGTTTTGGAACCTTGATCTAGCCACGCAAGCAACCCCTGCAAGGTGGTGGGACATGCATAAGAGGACGTTCCAGGATTGGGAAGAGTGTCGCAAAATGATGGTTCTATAGTTTGAACCCCCATTTCACCTACGTGTAAATACTTTCCTTGGCCTAGGGTACTCACACGAGCACTTGTCCGCATGAATAGAGAAATGGTGCAAAAGAACTACGAAGGAATGGGTCGACCTGTTCATTCACGCCTTGGGGCCAATCCCTGATGGCATGGTATTTAGATGCATAATTACACTAGTGCACCCGCCACTGGTAAACCCTGAAGGATGAGTTTGTAGGGACATTTGGTTTGATAGGTGGAACGAAGGCACTTGAAGAAGCTCTGCAGGATATAGATGCCTTAGTATTTGATGAATCACGCCCTTGTGCAACACATGGGGAACCAACATGGGAGACACAGATGCAAGATATTGCCAACTGTCGCAATCTATCAATGGAGGAATGCGATGAAGACCCACGAGATATCTCTATCCCAGAGTCAGAAGGAGAGCACGTTGTTGCTGGGCCCCCACTGTAGACCGTCGTTGTCACTAAGCCTCTGAAGCTACGAGAGGTCAACATTGGGATGGAGGAGCAACCTAAGCTAGCATAAATTGAGGACTACTGGGATGATGATACTCTGGGTAAAGTTGCAGAACTCCTCACGGAGTACCAGGACCTGTTTCCTAAAAAATTCTTAGAACTCAAAGGGATTATAGGGGATCTAGGGGTCTTGTGCATCACTTTAAAACCAAATGCATGATGTGTGAAGCAGCGCCCTTATAGGTTAAACCCCAAGTCTAAACAAAAAGTCAAGGAAGTAATTGATAAAATGCTTGCCGCTTGTATCATCGAACCAATCAGACAGTCAAATTAGGTAAGTCCTATGGTGGCTCAGGAGAAAAATAATAAGGGAGAGATATAGATCTGTTTTGACCTATGCAAATTAAATGATGTCTGGATACATGATCCCTTTCCTACCCCATTCTCAGACGAAATACTTGATAGCGTGGGGGGGCAGGAATCATACTCATTCACAGACGGGTTCTTGGGCTACCATTAGATCAGGATCGCACCTGAAGATTGCAACAAAACTACGTTCACCATTGAATGGGGATCTTTTCAGTATACTTTCATGCCATTTGGGCTCAAGAATTCCCCTGCCATCTTTTCACGGGTAATGGTCGCAGTATTCAAGGAATTCATCAACAAGTTTTTGGAGGTATTTTTGATGACTAGACCATGTTCGGGTTGGTAAAGAAGCACATCTCAAACATGCACATGATGTTGGATTCCTGTAGAAAGCACCATATTTCTCTGAATATCAAGAACTACATATTTTTCGTACCCTTCAGGATCTTTCTCTATCACATAGTTTGTCGATAAGGATTGATGGTTGACCCCACCAAAATAGCAGTTGTCATCAACCTGGCGGTACCTATAACTGAGAAACAGATGTGCTGTATCCTTGGACATATAGGCTACTGTAGGAAGTTCATTCAAGGGTATGCACTGATCACAACACCTATGTAAAAGTTGCTAAAGAAGGACGTTTCATTTTTTTGGGATGAATAGTGTCAGAAGAGCTTCGAACTACTCATGGAAAAGACGGTCTTTGTGCCTGTCCTCATATTTCCTGACTTGGAAAAGGTTTTCCATGTTCACGTAGATGCATTAGGGATCACCTTAGGATTTGTCCTTATGCAGCCTGGAGACGAAGACATTGACCATCCAGTTTTATTTGCTAGTAGGAAAATTTTTGGGGCGGAGCGCAATTACTCCACTACTGAATGTGAGGGGTTGGCCATGGTATATGCCCTACAAAAATACCAAAATTATCAGTTAAGAGGGCACTTAAAGATGTTTATAGATCACTCGGCTTTGAAGTACCTAGGGAAGAAACCTATGTTGGGAAGGGAAATCTACCGATGGTTACTGCTATTTCAAGAATATGACTTTGAGATCATCGTGAAGTCAGGGAAGTTGAATGATGGGTCGAACCACTTATCCCGAATCGAGAGCGATGAGGAACCAACTAACCTAGAA
The DNA here is from genome assembly GCA_034641835.2 of Pinus albicaulis. Taxonomy (NCBI): domain Eukaryota; kingdom Viridiplantae; phylum Streptophyta; class Pinopsida; order Pinales; family Pinaceae; genus Pinus; species Pinus albicaulis. The sequence goes on from JAXQQM020083334.1 coordinate 67,922, forward strand.
GAAGGATTTCCCGATGCACAATTGTTCACGATTAAGGTGGTTGATACACACTTCACCGACGTTATTCACTTCTTAACTACGGGGCTGGCACCTGTGGAATATACATTACAGCATAAGGAGTTGGTAACCCGAGCTGCGGATTTTACCATCATAGCGGGCCATCTATATAAGCTGGGAGCTGACGAGGTGTTTCAAAGATACGTGTTGGAGCACGAAAGGCACGCCATCTTATCCGAAGCCCATGGGGGCATAGCAGGAGGTCAGTACGCAGGAAAATCACAATGCAAAAGATCTTGATAGTTGGGCTATGGTGGCCCACACTGCATAGTGACTCTCACAACTATTGCAAAGCCTGCGATACGTGCCAAAGGATAAGAAGGCCATTGCATAGAGATGAAATGCCCTTGCAACCACAAATGGCACTACAAGCATGTGACAAATGGGCCATCAACTTCGTTGGGCCCATCCACCCACCAAGAAAGAAGAGAGGTGTGCGATACATCATCACTGCGACTAATTATGTCACTAGATGGGCCGAAGCACAAGTTGTGAAGGACTACACTGCAGATACCGATGTGTGCTTCATTTTTTAACATATTCTGACCAAGTTTGGCTGTTCGAAGATCTTAATGAGCGATAGAGTCATTTTTTTAATGAAACAATACAGGTCTTGACTGAAGAATTTAGGATCCACCACGTGAAAAGCACCCTGTTACGGACGGAGGAGAAATCTGGTTAGCCACCTTGGGCAGTGATATGGTACCAAGATATGTCAATGGTAGCCGACTCAAACCATACCAGATCAAATGACTATATGGTCGTAGTAGTTGTATGGGACAAAATACGCGGAGGTAGAAGGTAAAACGTTGGCAAGACCCTGGTATGCACAGGGATCGATTGTAGGTCTGGAGGCCCGGAGAGGTGCGCTAGGAGCGCAAGATTGTGTTCAGAGCACAGGAGGTACGCTGGGAGTGCAGGGTTGTGCTGGGAGCGCAGGAGGTGTGCTGGAAGCGTAGGGGTAATCTACAGATGTGAAAACTAGCCATTGGAACAATAAAACTGGGTAAAAATCAAATTTTACAGTTGAAAGGAGCGAGCGACCAACAATTAATGGGGTGATTTCTGAATATTTTTTACCATTTACTTGATAGTAAGTTTTGGATAAGCCTCACCCAAACATCAATTGATCTCCAAGGCTATAAAAGCAGAAGGATAGCTCAGAAGAGGGTTTCGTGTATCTTGAAAGTTTGTTCTTTGCGAGAGTCTGCGATTATTATGCTTTGTTCATGTCTGAGCGTGCTTCCCCCTCTAATAGTAGCAACCCTCAGTCCATTTTTCATGCATGAATGACTGCAACTATTCCCGCTGAATCTTCCTAGATTATGGCCTTGACAGAGGAAAAATCTGAGGAAGTGCTAGAATTCACCCTTGAAGTTGAGGAGGTTATGTCCACACCAAGCAAAGGAAAGCAGAAGGGGCAGGGAAAATGCCAGGAGCAAGGATGGGGGAAACCTACGAAGTGGGTTGGGGTGAAGGTGCGTACTTTCCCTCAGAATCTGAAATCCCCACGAACAGTGCCACAGGTGCATTCACCCAACCCATTAAAGAGACCTCTGTCTGCTCAGGAAGAGGCCCGGATCGCTGAACCTATAAGCTGGCTGCCACCTTATGTGTAGCCTCGCAGGCCCTTAGTGTGCATGCCCAAGAATCTTGATGGGATGTGTGCCTATCTACAGATGCCCTTGATTCCGGGGGAGGTCCCCATCATTGGAGACTCCTTTAGCAAGATGCACACAGTCAAGTTCGATGACCATGACCTAGAAAACCTGGAGGCCTTCCCTGAGCTAGCACTGGAATTGTATCTAGAGAGGATATTGGAGGATGATGTACTAAAGGTATTCCCTATGCCATGGGCAAGTGGATTGGCTAGGTCCGAATTATTAAACTTACTGAGAATGCCTCATTTTGGCCACTACAGTATCACTAATGGGCTTGTGCGACATTTTCTCGCTCTGGTCCATGACGGTTACTTATGGATTCAGGACCGCATTCCCATAGACGCAACACCCATTCACCATATCACTAGCCTGGCCATGAAAGGGCTGAATCCCATGGAACATGTCAGGAATAAATATGAACAACAGATTGTTGATAAGGTGCGTGAAGATTATCACGTGGAATATAACACTTGGGGGTTCATGTTCAGCACTATCAGCGACCCCAGTGTGTGCATGGGCACCTTGTTGTTAGCTTACAAGATGATGCGCAAGTGACAGGCTGCCACGGTCCCCGCATATATAATCTAGTTTGCGGGCCACTACGAAAAGGAGGTCTGCTTCAACTGGTCCCAGTTCCTATGCACTGAATTTCTGGAGAATGTATGTGGAGCCCAGGATCATGGAAGGGCCTTCTTTTACTCCTGATTTCTGTTCCTCATCGCATTGGTCACATGGGAAGCCCAAGAAGACTCAGTCCTTCCCGAGCTAGATCTGGGTATGTGTGAAGGGGCACCGTATGCAAATCTATGGGATTCTAAGCATGAAAATAAAATTGAAGATAGTAAGCTCTTCTGGGTCCTATTTCAGACTGGGCTCGTAGCTGCCATTCATTCCCGACCATGCTTGTCACCAAAAATTTATGATAAGTACAAAAGCATCACAGCATTTCAAGTAACAATGCACAATGCACAAATCAGGGGCTGCAAGGATCCAACATGGGTATCACTCCTGTATATGGTCGCTGATAAGGATATTGACTGCCTTATTTCTAGTTGGCTACCACAGTGGAAACTCGGCTTCAAATCAGGTACACAGGACACTGCAGGTAAGAGCACCACAAAGGTCACCCTTCCCAACACCACCAAGGAGACTGAAGGATAGGGCAAGAATACCGAGAAGGGAGTGGACTCGGAATCATAGAAGGAAGGAAAGGGAAAGAGTACTGGGAAGGGATTCGAACGGGAATCACAGAAGGGTTCGCAGAAGGATTTGCTGAAGGATCTCGGTGTAGAGGGTCTGGATGTGGGATGTGTTGACTCCCCTCGAGGTACGAAACAAACTGGTGACCCTATTAAGGGACCACGGAAGAAGCAACGAACTCAATGGCCAGAACGAGGCATCAGAGTTACTCTGATAGAAGAGGACCTGGAGCAGATCGCGGATGGAGTCACCCTTGCTGCAAAATATAAACGGTTGCCTCTGGAAGAGTAGTAGAAGGCCACGGTTGATACACTCTAGGCTAAACTTTGGGCTTTGCAGCTCAAGACTGTCACCTTGAAAACAAGTATGATTCAGGCAAGGTCGGCCTCAACAACAAGAAGAGAAGTGATCATTACAATGGAAAGCCAGCTTTTCCCTCTGCCAGACACAGCTCTTGTTCTGAGCCCACCCGACTTAGGAGCGCAAGTCTAGGCCTACGCAGAGGTACAATTGGACCTAGCCTGCATGTTGCATGAGCCATTACGGGTCCTCCACACATCCTTGTTCGAATAGATCCAACACAAATACTGCCGAGTGCACCAGCAGCTCAGTATAGCTAAGCAAATGATTGTGGAGAAAATCGCTGAGGTGTCCCAACCATAGGCTGCATGTACCCTCCTCATCGCGTAGCAGACGGAGTTGGAATTCCTAATCAGTAATCATTGCGCAGATGTCACTGAATATATCCTGACTTCTGCAACCCCCAGGCCAATATTGAGGGGTTTTTTGCAGTGCTAAAGGCTTTGAGGACCAAGATCCAGGCAGTCAAAACATAGATGGAACAACAGATTGTGGCCTTGCAGGCCAAATTACAGCCGGAAACGCCACCTGAGGTAAGGTCCCAGCGATCCACGCTGGTCACAGAGGCAACCAATGTCATCACATATCAGATTACTCAAGGCGTAGGATTGTTGGAGACAGTTATGCAGCTGTGGACTAAGGTGTAGCGTGATCCTATCCTACACGAAATTACTCAAGAGTTTTGCCAGAAGGAAGAAGAAAATTGAGCAACTGGAAGCCACTATGCCTACTTTGATCCCCGTTCAATGCCTAGCACAACTACGTACCAGCCACACACTTAGAGATGTCATTGAAGAGATCCACCAGAAAAAGAAGGTCCTCAGCCACCACCTTAAGCCCTCAAGCTCTCTCAGGACATCGATATCGCAGTTAAGCAACTGAACCAGACTTTGGAGAGCATCATTGCTGCTACAGAAGGCCCAGCTTCAAAGAAGTTGGTTGATATTGCTCAGAACTCTGCTGTGAAAAGTGAAGGAGTTCTGCCCCCACTGGTTGAGGCGATCATGATGCTGCAGGTGAAGATGGAAAATCCATGGCCACAGTGACTCGGGATGAGTCATAAGATTTTGATGGGGGCTTGTTGGCCTAACCTACGTTTTTGGTACAATTTTGTTAAATTTGGTCCTACGTAGGGGTTTTGGGGTGGGTCAAAGCCTTTAATGTGTTGTACTGGGTTAAAGGGTAGCTCTAGGGTCTGAAAACGATGGTTCACGGACCATAGGATAGTGAAGGATACGATATTATAAATAGATAGATAGTTGGGTCTAGTAGGTAAGTAATTCGATAGATTGATGCTACATGTGAACTGTTAAGATCTGTTTGGGTTGTTTTGGGTAAGGACTCTTGCTGGTTGTGTGCGTGAAGATCCTCAATCTTGTTGTGTGCGGACCCCGCTAGGATGTGTGCACGGGCTATGTTTGGGTTGTAAGTGGATCTTTGATATTAAGGAATGTGAAGTATAGTTAAGTAATGGTGTGTTATCTGAATTGTTTGTGTTTACTGTTGAAGCGCATCTGTGATATTTACTTAGCTGCGAATGTATCTATGTTTTGGAATTAGCATGAGTATATCTGTGATTTGATATTGGCTACAATTATAGTGCTCTGTGATGGTATTTGGTAATACACACATGGATGTGAATGTAATAATTAAGATCTAATAGCTTTGTTATGGTCATATGTTCATTACAATGTTAAAAGAGTTGTGAATAGAATCATTCTGTGTGAACCCAATAAGATGCGACCTAGATCTACCTCGAACTACCTTCTCTCTCTGTCTAGGTGTGGAAACCTAGTTCCAGCACCCTCCCATACTACTTCAGGTGAGACCTTGGCCTGCACAAGAAGGTCATTGCCAAAAGTGGTAGTAGTATAGGGGTTTGTTGGAAAACCTTCACCTCCGAACCTGGGTCAGGACCCCTCAAGCCAACAAGATTGCATAATATTGTAAATTAGGAAATAAGGGAGGCTTAGAGACATTGGGAAATGAATCCCAATAGTCTCACCTCCATGTATAAATTCATGAACACCCTCCATCAAATTCATATTCAATTTGCAGAGTTACCTTCTATCCTAACAAAAACCATAAATTCCAGAGATCGTATCTCCAAAAATATTATGAGCCAAGATCCAAAATTTTTACACGAAGTTCCTTGGCATATATTCGCAAATGGGTTTTTTTAGCTTCTGAAAATTCGTAGAAAAAAATTATAGCGAACATGCCACAATGAGATGTTTGAAGCAAAAAAACCCTAGAATCCAAAGCTCTAATACCAAATGTTATGAAACCAACTCCAAAATAGAATAAAATAGAGATAAACGCCTTAGAAATCAGCCACTTCAAGGGGGAAACCTGGTTTACATTACATAAATGAAAAATTATTGGATGATTCAAATGAAAAATCCTCCTTTCTAAATATAAGAGTCCATGGGGTCACAATATAATCCTATTTGACCTAAAAATAATAATGTAAGGGTACAACAATAAAAATAGTTTGGTTTTATGGGGCACAATAATAACAATATGGGCGCTACAAGGGTATAAAAATAACAATAAGGGGGCTATACTAACACAATAAGGGACTGCACTAGTAATATAGGGACATAACAGGGTGAGCTCCACGAAATTCCTATTTACCGGGTGCAAGCACCGAAAGTGATGATTGAAGCTATGTGATTCATTTCACTAGTTTCAATCCCACTTCTTCACCCTTGTGAGCATCGACTAATTCAATGAGTGCTCAATGGACTATTAAAAAATATGAGAAATTAGTCAATTACGACTACCTCTCATGGAAATGGTCATATATGAATGACTTACTTAACGTAGTTGAATCCCAAAAAATGATATCTAGTACAGTGGTATTGTTGTTGGTGTCATACATGAGGTCATGGTTTGTGTAGTTTATATTGTAATGCATTGATGACTGGACTCTAGCTAGAATGATGTTTATATGTTGTTTTGTCTATATGTTGTTATGATTATGTCTATAAATGTATTCTATTGATTGGTTGATCTTGCAGATGAGACATCCTCCCGAAATTATGCTAAGGTACATTGTTTTATTTTGATTTGGTTTAGCTGGCATAAGATACCTTGCAGGAAATAGAACATAGATGACTAGCAAGATGGTATACTACAAAGATTATTCCGATGAATCAGATGAGCAGCATGGTATTGGTCACTCTTCCGACTTAGCAGACACATTAAGAAGTTTTAAGGAAGAAATAAGTAGTTGTAAAGCAGATAATGACAAAATCATACAGGCCTAACGGAAACAAGTAGAAGTTAATGTTGTAACCCTTTAGAGTTTGTCAAATTTGTAGTGATAGGGGCCACTTTAGATGAGCTATGGAGAGGAGGATGGGACTAATGGGGCATATGGTAGTAGGTATCATGGAAGTCATAGGTCGGATAGAGATGACATGATCATACATGGAATATTTTTGGACACTGCAGAGAGGAGAGGTGATAGACACAACTACTATTATATTTATGGTTTTTACAGGCACTATGATCGTCATAATTATCATCCTTATAGGAGGAGTGATTGGGGATACTTCTAAATGATTTTAAGAATGAAAAACCACCTACATTTCACGGAGAGATGAAGAAATAACAAGATGTAGAAGCATGGTTTCTTGGCATGAGGAAGTTCTTTAGGTTGCATGATCACTCAGAAAACATGAAAGCCATAATAGCTACATTCATACTCAAAGGTAAAGAAAATATTTTGTGGGAAGATGTGAAAATTTTCAATGGTATTCTTGAGGAGGAGTTGAGTTGGAGTGAGTTTGAGAGTCTACTCTGAAAGAATTATCTATCAGAGAGATATTGTGATGACAAGGAAGAGGAATTTTATGAGCGGAAGATGGGCTTTATGATCGATGAGGACTATACTAGCATATTTATGGAGTTGTTGAGATATGTGCCTTACCTCAAGGAGGAGAAGGCCAATATTCAGAGATTCATGGGTGGGTTGTCAATAACATTAAAATACAAGATTGATTTTGATGAGGCTAGATCATTGGAGGAGGCCATTCGGAAGCTAAATAATTGTTATGAGAAATCAAAGCACACATTTGAGAATAAGATACTTTGGAAAGGTAATGCAAAGAACAAAGGGAAATGGGAAAAGAAGCGAGAAAGGACTCAGGATATAGGTAAGAAAGAGAATGTCACACCACCTAAGAAATTTAATACATCTAGAAAAGGATATGGACTTTGGTATGAAGAGCAGAATAAGAGTAAAAATAGCGAGCACGTGTGGTGTTGGACTTGTGGAGGAGATCATCGTAGGAGATATTGTCCACATCATCAAGGTGGTCAGCCACATATCTTGTAATAGCCTCGGTAAAAAAATTCATGTAAAAATATATAATACCATGGTGATGGGACACTTATTCCAATCTGAATGTTGGGAAAACCATCCTAGGGGGTGTTTATTTGGTTTATTATGTCTAAGGAAATTGGAAAAGGAAAAGGAAAACGCTTTGGAAAGGAAAAATAAAATTTTGGCACATTTATTTATGAAAATAATGGAAATTATGAGAAAAGAGAGGTGAAAGGTCACATGTTATATGTGAGGAGGAAAATGAAGGAAAATGATGGAAAATAAAGAAATTAGAGGAATCAATGATAAAAAGGATTTTGAGGATCAGTTGGTAAGCTTTTTCCAGTGCATTTTTGGAGCTCTCTCATTATTCTCTCTCTCTCTCTCTCTCTCTCTCTCATACTCTTGGATACTTAGAGTTTTCTTGGAGAAATCTTGGAGAGTGTGGATACTTGGTGATTTGGATCAAGAAGGAAAAGGAAAAGTAGGAAATCGCAACAGGAATTCGGTATCAAAATCTACAACATGTTATGAGTGTAGGTACCTAGTTTCATGTATCATTTCCTCGCTAGTTTTGGCATGCATGGTGTATGGATGTGGATTTCCCTAGCCTTACCATTTCCTGGACCGACCATGGTATTGTGGGTTTATTTCCATTGTTTTTCTTATGGTTGGTTTTCATGATTCCATTACATGTTGGGTTGAGTTATTAGTTCCTAGAGCCTTGGTTGGAAAAACTCTCTAAAGCTCAACGAACCACTGTTGGGTTGATTTTTTAGTCATGGAGCCTTGGTTGGAAAAACACTCTCGAGCCCTAAGTGGGTTGACTTACTAGTACTAGAGCCTTGGTTGGTCAAATGCTTTGGAGCCCAAAAAAAACTTGGGTTGAGTTACTAGTCCTGGAGCCATGGTTGGAAAAAACACGCTGGAGCCCTCGAGCAGCTTGGATGGAGACCAATCCATAATAGTTAGTGATGTCTGACCCTGAGGGGGAATCACTGGTTTGGGCTGGAGATGATTTGGTCTCTGGAACCCTATTTTGATGTTGATTGATATGTTTGATAAAGTCCCACATTCATACTTGGAATATGGGACGGGGGTGATTGGCTGATGTGAGACTTGGCTAAATCAATCTATGGTCGGGTGGAACATGGAAGTCCCATTTCTAGTTGGTTTTTACATTTACTTATGAAGAGTTCATTCCTCTAGTATTCAGTATGAAAATGTAATAGTTTATGTATGAATTTTATTGCTATTGTATCCATGGTATTTCTATTATTATTATGTTGGTTATGAACACGTATTTTATCAGTGACAATGTATGGCTCTATGTAATTTTTTGTCTATAAATGAATATACCATGTATCCATGGTAAAATTTATTGTATACTAACTTATGGTGTAAGGGAGGAATGCTTATTAACCATTGTTATATAAGAAAGAGACCCCCATGTTTAAATATGTTGTTTATGCCTATAGATGCTATGTTTGTGACATGTTTGATGAAATTTCTGTCATGGTTGGTGGGTTTGGATGAGTTTCAGCTGGTGTGATTTCTTTTATACATTTTGTTTAATGTTATTTTTCCTCTCCTAAAGCTAAAGGAACTTCTGGGCAGTGACCTGGGCTTAGGGGTTGAAAATGTGGCGCAAATCCTAAAGCTACAAGTGGAAAATTAATTCTTTGGGCCTGGGCCACTACCTTCCCAAGTCTAGCCCACAGCTCTAGGGTCTAGAGGTGCTCCCTTACCCTTATATTCCTATGGCTCAGCCTCAAAGGGGATAAAAATCAATACTCCCTAAGGGAACAGGGCTCAGGAAGGTTGGGTTACCTCCTGGGGATGTCAATGATGTAGTGTAAGGTGATTTTTGGGTGTTTCAATTGGTTCCACTTCCTTAAGGTCATCTACGAGGTTGGATCTCATATTAGTAGCCTCCCATCACATGTTTACCCCAGTTGGCCGGTTACTTGGATAGATGTGGGAAGAGGGTGTTACAGAGTGGTATCAGAGCATGGTTCAACCCTTGGATTGGATGGACGGTGTTTTGGACATGGATTTATGTTGGTTTCATATGTTTTTAATATTCTTGTAGTATATAAATGATTGTTGCATCCATGTTGTTTTGGTCATGATTATAGTGATGTCGCCATGGGAATGTTGTTCGTGTCGTTGGGACATGTGTTGTCATGAGTATGACTGATTATGTGTTGTTCTTGCTTATGTATTGTTTGTGGATGCTTGCTTAAATGTTGCTACATGTTGGGCATGCATTTCTTTCTTATGCTAGGGTCACATATTGGTCATGCTTGTGTATTTTCCGTGTATGATTTCTTATGTGATGTTGTATGTGGGACATGCATTGGTCATTAAATATTGGTTATACATGTAAATTTAGTGCATATGGTCAAAATTTTTGTCCATAAGGCCATTGTATGAAAATAGGTCATCATGATGATATTGGTATGTTATGATTTTAATGTGTTGGCTAAGATAAATCAATAGATGTAGACCATTAAAGTGAACTTGTAACATTAGACGTCAAGGAAATAACATGTCCTCATATAGCTTTGGATGTTGGGCATGTAGGTATATAGGTTAAGGATTGTTGTATGCCTTATGGTTATGAGTATACATTTCATTCTATTGATGTTATGGTTACATACATTGTAGATGCTAGTTGATTACTACGATTATATGTACCTGTTTCAGAATGTCATTAATGATAACAACCCGTGGTGGTATGCATTGTTATTGTTGTTTTATGTTAGATAACTTATATGTTGTTGATAAGCATGATATATAGCTTGTTTTTTTATATGCTAGTAACTTGATGATTAAGGTTATTAATATCTTGATTTTATATGTATCGTATTGCTTTGGATTTGCCTATGGAGATGGCTGGTGTTACTACATTTACATATGAGTCGATATATTGTGTCATAATAATCTAGGTTGACTGTGCATATGCAATTGTTATACATGAATAGAATTTGTTTATGATTCTATGATGTGAACATGTTAGCTAGATATTGTTATGGATATCATGATCATATTTTTGTTTGAGTTGATGTGTTGTTAAGTTATATCGTTCTAACTAGACTGATTGTGTAGACAATATAGCCTCCCCTGAGATACATTAAGGTATGAGTTGCTTATGTCAGTTACTTTGTGCTTAACTATTTGATTAGTTAATCAATTTGGTATTTCAGTGTTTGTTGTCTATTATGTCATCTATATATTTTTGAATGCTTCATTAATGGAATGATGTGAGTTTGTATCTATAAGATTGCATGAAGAATGATTATGTTTTAAGATGGTTGTGCTAACACATGTGTTGAGATAGTTTATATGTACTTTATTGAAAGTAGGCGATAGTTGTAGAATTATGTATTATTAACGATGAATGTGAGTTTATTATTGATTTTTACATGTCTGTGTTCAGTTATGAGTCAACATGATTATAATTCCAAGGTAAGATAATTGGTATGTTGTTATGTTTATTTATGTGCTGACAGTTATGTGTCTATGGAAATATGAAGCAAGGGATTGCATGGAAAGATATTTCCAGTAAATCTTGAAGACGACTTGGGTTGAGCTTTCCTTTGGAAGAATTGGGAACCATGGGGATGATTTATGGTGTTTTTTGTTAGTCCTATGCTTTTGGTATTTTTTATTTGTTAGTGCTTGATTTTTAGTCTTGATTTCATCCAGTGCATGATCATGCCACTTTGTTGCGGTGTCATATTGCATGGGTTTTCATGTTCTTCTTCTTTTTTTCTCTTGTGCTTGTATTTTATACCCCAAGTCTCGGGAATTGGTTGGGTAATAGGAATTAAATGGAGTTCGGGAAGAGCTGAATGAAATCCAACACGTAATGAAAGACTTGAATGAATCCGGTGCATGAGTAGCATAGCGGAAGGTAATAATATGACAATTGGATGGATTGGTTGAGTCCATTGTGGTTATTTGATGGTGGAAGGACAGTCGTGAGAAAGGTAAATTAAATGGATCTTAGATATCAAATGCCTTGGCTATGTTGCAAATCGTTGTTCTCAATATTGTGCATATTGTGCCAGAATAAAGGAATTTCACTTAACCTTAACTTTATGCTATCTGGTAACTATGTTGTGGTCATGATTATAATAATGTCTATATATGTATAGTATATGACGAGATCATGATTTCTTTATGTTGAAATATATATATATATATATATATATATATATCTGTGTGTGTGTGTGTGTGTGTGTGTGTCATTTTTTGACAGGACAATGATTGTTTTATGCTAATGATTATATTATTAAGAATAAACATAGATTCATCTTAGCTTTAGATCTATGTAATGGTTGATAGGAATCAAATCTCTATATGTGCAACATTTGCTCAAGTTTTTCATACAAAATGAGATTTACATCTTAACAGATTTCATTCCTCTAGGCATGGTAGATGTGTAATTAAGATAGATCTATTCTAATTTTTATATTTTTCGTTTATTTTAAAATAATATCATTCTCGTACTAAGTGAAATTTCTATATCCATATTATACGTAAACTAAAGTATACTTTCACATATAATCTTATTTTCATAGCAAACCCGAGGGTTATCTTAATTGGTCGGTTTATTGTTGCTAAAAGCACATCGCTAATGGGAGGTCACATAGTCAATTCTCCTTTAGGTCCTCAAGGGTTAGGGTCTGATAATAAGTCGACGAGAAGTGATCCCTTCAGATGGATTTTCCCAGATATTTCCTCCAAAAAATAAAATAATGATAAGCTTATATTCATATTTATCTTAAGATATTTTTATCACTCGATATAAAATGAAACATTTCTCAACCATGAAATAATTTTAAAAATCTCAATATTGATTAATATGGTGAAGTATGAGTATATTTAAAGAGAATTTTAAAGGGGTAATGATCTGCTATAAAGAAAATCTTTCTTTTTAAGTGTGAAATCAACAATGTGCATCCTTCCTACCATCTACATTCAATGAGATCACCAACACATTTAACTTATAGAACCTTACATGAATATATGAATAAGTTGGTGAATAAAATTTTTCTACATGTAAATAACGAGTATACGATAACGTCTTTTAAAATAAAAATATGATATTTCTTAAGAAAGAATGTAAGTTTCTCAGTATCTTCCCTTTCCTCAACAATTCCATCAATCTCTAACATTATTTCTTATTCAATACCATATTATATATCACTATCAATCATTCTCCATTATCCCATTAAAAAGTACATTCTAAAGGGTTTTTTCATCTCATATCTACATCTCTGGTCACTAATACAATGAATTAAAGAATTAGGGAGATTATGTTTAAGTTAGAAGGTCAAAGAAGGATAAAATCCTATCACATCTTCATTTATGTTATTGAATGACTTTATAAGAAGGGAAACACAACTCATTAAGATATTGCATATGCTAACCAAAATTTACCTCTTCTTTCTTTGTAGTGGTGGATAACCTAGAGGTGATATCTTCATCCATTGTACAACATAAAAGGAAAATTTACAATTTAATTTCTATATCATTAATATAACAAGTTTCATAGTCATTTAAATATTGGATTTGGTTTATGCAGTTTTTCACACTCAGAAAATACGTAAGCCATAAGCATTTTATTGAGAAAGTTGGTTTCCTTATTTTTTTTGGTGTCATTATTTTTGTTTAAAGATTAAAATTATAAAATTTGACTTAGAATTAGAAATCATATCTATAAAAATTATTTATGAATAATTAAATAATAAATTTATCATCTAAAATTTAAATTTTAAATAGTTTATTAAATAATAAATCTCTTTTATAAACTAATTTTCTAACTTTTTAACATAACATAAAAATTTAATAGTTATTTTACTTAAAAATCTAATACATATAAATTGTATAAATATATTAAGAGCCAATATAAATTTCTAATATCTTCATTATATAGATAAAATCTAGTTATGCATCCTTAGAATATACACTTATATTGTATACTATAATATTAGGGTTCTTTTAAATAATGTACCTACAATGTATTATATAATCATGCATAGCTCTCGAGGTTTTTTCAGAATCTCATTTTTAATCTCTCATATATATATATATATATATATATATATATTTTTATTTTTTTTTATTTTCTGAAACAAAATTGAATTAATATGATATTTATTTCATTTAAAATTACTAAAATAAAATAATCTTAAATGTGGGAAGCATTTTCGGACACTACCGGAAACATAATTATAAGACATCGTCCTTTTAAATTTTAATCATAATTTTGGTCTAAACGAAAATATCATATTATTTTCAAACATAGATTATACATATAATTTGCTTTACAAAATTAAGTATCATATTTACAATTGAAATTTGAATTATGAATGAGATGACCAAAAGAGTGTTAATTATAACAATCATAACTATAGGCTTGTTTATTTTTTAATATGTTTTTAAAAATTTTAATTTATTTATAATTAACAGGTGAAGGGTAAAGATATAATTTTTTATAAAATATGTTAGAATATTTTAAATAATATATTTAAATTAAGGGTTTAGATTTATATTAGTTATTATTTTTTAGTTAATTTATTTGAAAATAGTTAATCCAAGAAAATTTTATATTAATGCTTATTATAATAGGTATGTAGTATTGATAATTTATAGCATATATTTATGGTATTGGAATAAAAGCTATTTATAAATTAAATTTTTTCACAAGTGACTTTATATAATTAAGAATATTGTTATATATTTTTAAATATATATATGTTTTAATTCATATAGTAATTATTTTTATAATTAATAATATTAATCATTTATTTATAATTTAGTTATACAATTTTTTTAATTTTTTTAATTGAGTAATATGAGATGTATTATAAGATACGTGTCTTCATACTTATCATAAATTGATATTTATAGGTATTTACCATCTATTTAATTTATATAGATATAAAATTAAATATAATATTTTCAAATCTTAATTATAGATTTAAGGCAAATAAAAAAACATTAAAATTGAAAAATAAGAAACATTAAATATTTATATTTTTTAATATTTAAAAAATATAATTAAATTTTTACCATGTAAATTCTTAATTTTCAAATATAAAAAATATTTTAGAGTTTTTATATATTTGGGGCTTTTTGTAATGTAAATGGATCGTATTTATATCAATTATTTACAAAAATATTTTGGAATATGTTGATAAGGTATTAAGTCAAACCATTTATATGAATAAGAATGATACCACATCTTATGAATATAAAATTTTAGTAGGGTAGAATCTAGAATAATGATAAAAATAGTAATCATAAAATGATAATAATAAAAAATTGGGTGTATTGGGTGTTTTCCTTTAGGAAAACATTTAAATAAATATTACATGATGTAATATTTAAGTTATATATATATATATATATATATATATATATATATATATATATATATATATATATATATATATATATATATATATATATATATAATCGTTTTCTTTTTTTTATGTAAATTTGTAATATAGGTATTTATAAACAAATTAATTTAATAGATTATTTTTCTCATTTCTTTAATAGAAAGTGAAATATCTTTCCACTATGAAATAAATTTAAAAACCTCAATATAAACTGACATGGTAAAGTATTGAGTATATTTGAAGAGGATATTAAAGAGATAGAGATGGAAGATAAATAAAATCTTTTTTTAAATGTGAAATCAAGAATTTGCATCCTTCCTACCATCCACATTCAATGAGCTCACCAACACATTTGACTTATAGAACCTTACATGAATATATGAATAGTTTGGTAAATAAAATTCTACGACACTTAAAGAAAGAGTATGGAATAGCTACTTTCCAAAGAGAAGTACCATGTTTCTTGAGGAAGTAGTTTCTGAGTCTATTCCCCTTCCTCATACATTGCATGAATCTCTAACATTCTTCCATATTCAATAGCATCTTACATATCACTCTCTAGAATTCTCCATCATCCCATTAAAATGTACATTCTAAAAGGGTATTATATCTCATATCTACACCTACTCATAACTAACACTATGAGTTTAGGAATTAGGAAGATTATGTTTAAGTTATATAGTTATGGAAAGAAAATAACTTATCACCTTTTCATTTATGTTTTTTTTTGTCAGCAAGTATAGGGCCCCTTCTATTAACTATTTAAATGGGTATATACAGTGATATTCTAGCATGTCAGAAACTAGACCGAGAGTGTCCAAAATTACAAAAACATCTCTACCCATACCGGGAAACCGGAGGAAAGTCTAGTGTGACAACCCCTAAAAAAGGTAAAAGAGCCAGAACTCCAACTTGTAACCAACTAAACCTGCTAATACTACGCATTATAAACATAATTGGGCTAGATTCACACAATAGCTTAACACAACTAAAATATTTGAGGCACCTGATCAGTCTCGGTCCTGGTCCTCCCCTCCCGAGATTTCCTACTCGAACTTAGTCACGTTCTCCTCTTCTTCCCCATCTTTGACGGCTTCCAGCAGGAGTACACTATCAGATCGTAGAATGTCAATATAACTAGCAATGTTTGAGGTATCGTAGATTTTCCCCGACATCTTTCCCAATTATCCTCCTCTTGTGAATCAGGTGGCCTAGGAGGATCCTAGACACCGAGTCCGGGTGCACCTCAACCCCCCACCCTCATACTCAAGACGCAAAAAATGAACTAGCTCAGCCTCCATTTTTGAAATGGTGTTGGCGTCATCATCATCATTTTCTGCAAAGAACCAAGCTTCCCAATCGAGTCTACCACCCCAATTCTCTGGTTGGGACAAATGAGGGGTATTTCCTCCTCTGGTCGTAGCTCCGCTGCCACTTCCTTTTCCACACCCCATGCATCGATGACCCCAAAGTGGGCTACCTGCCATAGTCTCTTCTAGAAGGGAATGCCAACAAACCCCGGCTGCAACCACCTGTATAGCACCTGGGACACCTCCGCCTCTCAGCTCGAACAAACAACTACACTAGATTGAAACAATACAAACCATGCCCGTGCTCTCACAGAGAACAACACCCCGACCTTTGCAACCTCTTGTAACTTCTTCCCTCCACCCTCCATCGATAATAACTATATGCACGAGCGTCCCACCCTTGGGATCTTGCAGCCCCATCACCTCAGCCTCCATTTTCCCGTACTACCAACTGAAAACCTTGACCGCCATCCTTCCTACCATTAAAATCTTACCGCTGCTCATGCGAACGCCCACGTCGCAGCTTGCATGAAGCCTCTACGTGCTCGACCCTATGGTAGGAACGTGACACCTCGCCTGCCACCCAGGGGCCCTGGTCATCCGCATTTGGGACTTTCCATTTATGTTGTTGAATGAATTTATAAGATGTAATGAAATAACTCATTAGGATTTTGGATATAGTAATCAAAATTTGGATTTTACTTTCTTGTACTAGAGCCTAACTTAGTGGTCCTATCTTCAAGAATTGTACACAAATTCTATGACATCGAAGTAAAATGTACAATTGGTATTATATATCCCTAAAATAAGTGAGTTTCATGGTTGTTTGAATGTTATATTTGGCTTATGGTGTTTTTCATGAAGAGAAAGCATAAGTCATAAGGATTGCATTGAGAGCGTTTAAGCCTATAGTTGGATTCCATACCATAATGGTCTCATTGTCTTAATCAAATATGGCATTAAGATAACTTGATCTAAACTTCAATGCGGAATTTACAATAAGTATTTTTGAATAAGTAATTAATTTCTCTAAATACCAAATATATTTTCAAAAATCTAATTTTTAAAAGATTAATTAAATAATAAATATTATTTACAAAATTAAATTTGTAATAACCTTTTAACAAAGCATAAATATTTAGTTATTATTTTGGTTATATGTAATTCAAATTTTTTTAATTAATAAGAATAAAAAAAAGGACATATAAATTGTATAACTATACTCAAAGTAAATATTAATATGCATTATTGTAATATTTTGTTCATATAGATAAAAAAAAAAAATTACATCCCTCAAATATGGCATTGTATAATGTGGCATTGAAGTTTCTTTTTCTTTGTATGCCAATTTTTTCTATTATGCACAATGCTTACATTTTTTCCATGGATTTCCAAATTCCTAGTGCCCTATATCTTACCAGATTTTTTGGCGAGTAGGTATGGACTTCCAAATTCCATATTTTGGGAGTCGGTATTTTATCATACAATGTGAAAATGATTTAACCATACATAAAAAGAAAGGGAATGAGCATCAAAACTCCAGTAGTATGAAAGTACATCCAAAATCCATTAAGTATCTAAAGGGGTTATAGGAAACATATTTTCTAGAAATGAATGAGGAGGCAGTGTGGGTTTGCATTCATAGTGGATATGTTTCTTCATATGTTCCATTGTCCCCTTTGCATGCTTTCCAATCTCTCCTACATTTACCACTAATTTCATTATATATCATTTATAAAAGAGAAAATTTCATTTATATCTTCATGTCTCTCCCTAGTGAGTTGCACCATAAGAAATTTGAGTTTCATAATATCCTCTCCAGAATCCACCTAACCAAGCTCATGTTTGGGAAAATTATGGGGCCCTGTAGACACGCGTACCACTTCCTTGCCTAGAGTAGAACGTAGTCTAGGGGAATGGATACATTGGTCTCTATCACCTCTTATGCCCCCCTTTTCATGCAATCATGTTAGTGAGGCATCCTCAATGTGTCACAAAAAAGTGAAAAATATACCTCAGGAGGTAGTCATAATAAAAATAAGATATAGTGTCCCTCCTAGTACCCTTCATGTGTAAACCAACCCTACTGAAATCCACATATCACTCAAGACTCTCATGACATAGTTCAAAATGCCTACTGGAAGTGTAAGACTAGGAATTCCTTACCCACCAAACAACATGTAGTCCTTCTAATAGAATTTTTCCTCCAAAATGACCATTAAAGCATCATAATTAAGTGAAACTACTGAAAGCCACTAAGGTTTGAATCTCACCACTCAATATTATCCCCCACAAAATTAATTGGAACCAAATCAAAACAACCTAGAACAGAAAATTTACAAAACAATGAATACAAACAACATTGTATATATTATCACTAGGAAAACGTTGATAATGTCAATATAACCAAAATGACCAACATAGAATATTAACCATGGAATGCAACTCATTCAAAATTAGAATTCATAATACCTTATGCTTGTGCCTTGTGTTGTCTCAAATAATATCAAAGCCAATGTCCCAATCTCCAACCTCTGCAACCAATGAGCTGACCCTAAGTAAATTATTTATCTTTGTTTCGATGGTTAGATGAATTTTCTCTTTCGTGCCATAAATAAAAACAATAAATTGCAACATGGGCCTTTTTCCTAAGTCTCAACATCTAGAAAATTTATCACCCCTAGTGGCAACACCAAATCCTTTAACGCAGGATAGCTCAACACATGGGAACCACCATTTGTATGCCACCTTATCAATTTATCAAACATCGACCAAAGTTGGTAAGTGAAATCCCCATAACAACACACAAGGGCACAAAAATTAGGTTCTAGACACCAAAGCAATGTCAAAACAACTACTACATTTTCCTACATAACTCTCCACTTTCACCAGTGATTTTCCATGGCAAAAATTGTCATTAAATAGAATTAACACCACACAAGTTTATGCATGGGAGAGGTGTGCCACACCATCCCCACCTGTATCATCTTAGGATTCAGTGGGATGACGAAAGCCCCGAAGATCCCCTATACCATGCTCATCCACCCCATTGTGGAGAAGTTATTTTAAATTATATACTTATAATGTACATTATTAGTTTATTAAAGTTTTTTTTTTTTTTTTTAATTTTCAAATCATAAATAAACTATATATATATATATATATATATTAAATTTAAAAACATTTCTATTTTATATTATTATATTTTAAAATAAATTACAATAATGTTATATTTATTATATTTAAAAATATTAAAATAAATATTTTTAAATGTCATGAATATTTTGAAAGTTTAACAAAAACCTATTTATCAAAGACCATTTCTTTAAATGTAAGTCCATATGTGAGTCTAAACAATAATATCACATTAATGATGGAGATACTTACTCCCTCCATGCATGCATATGGATGATTTAACTGATGTCTATATTATAATTTTATGCTTTCTATAGAAAATACATTGGATCACTTCTAGTAAAGTGAAGTAAAGTGAAGCATGGTGAAGCATAGAGTGACAACTCAAGTGAAGACCACCATAGTTTGAAATAAATTTATTGTTAATGGATAGAAGTTTTACAATTGTAATTTATGTGTGTGTGTTTAATCTCTACATATGTCCATCATATTTGTATAAGATCCAAAGGTCTTGTGTTTGAAACACCCCTTGCTTGCATTGGGAGATATTTTTGGGCATTATAAAATACAACACTATCTATGTGTTTCATGACATGTGCCTAATTGTCTCTTAGGGGTCCAATAACTTTGAAAATGTTTCTTTTTACTAACAACTGTGAGTTATGGTGTAACGAAAATCATGATTCCAAGAAATGGTATCACAACCAAGAGTCTATAGTTGCAACTTGGAAAGCCACATTGTGTGAGTAATAAGAGAAGAAATTTTGTTTTGTCGCTCTGCGCATGAATGAGAACTAGCTTGAAAAGCCGCCTGCTATATTAAGAAGGTATCACAGCCACTGATCAGCTGTGATTTTTAGAAGGTGTTGTAGCCATCGTCATGAGCCAATGTTGGAGTCGCATTCTACAAGTTAATTTGCAGAGCTGCAACTGTCTTCTTTAAAATATAGTGAGGATCGAAGCCCTAAGTAGATAAGCCACCATACCAACCACATGAGGGAAGTAGACAAAAAAATTTGAATGCTAAGCGAGAGATGGTAGCCATGTTTAAGAAATGATGGCTCAAACAGATCAAAAGAAGAAATCGAAAAGAAGAGGCAGAGATTGTTTTCATGTTTACAAAGGTTCTGCGGGCGAGGAACTGAGAAATATAGCAGAAGATGGAGAATCAATTGAGGTTGATTGGTGTAGTGTGGATCTTCTACAACCTCCTAAGTTTTCTGGTAATAAATTTGAAACTTAGTCTATTAAAATGAAAACATTTCGTCTTTGTAAATAGTTGTGGGATTTTAAATAACAATAGATTTGATAACCCCTATCATGAGGCATAGGATGCCTTAGCTTAGAATCACATCCATTGGGCATTGGATGATAATACTTTGTGCAAGGAAGAAGCAACGACAAATTCCAAGGAAGCATGGAATATGTTGGAAGTAGAGTTTAATGTAAGAGGGAATCACCTGAATCACCATCAAGTTGAGCCATGATTTATTGAAGAATGCAGTAAAGAAAGAGCATATATATGCTCGTGAATATCAATGTGCTTAACAAAAAGTGGACAATGATTGTGAAACTGCAAATGTAGCAGTGTATGATTTAATGAATCTAGTAGTAGATCTTGTTGATGACAGTCAAGATGCCATTGAAGCAGTGAATGATATGGTGGATCCAACATGTGAGATTGTTGAAGGTAACCCTTCTAAATCATAGGCACGTGATGTTAAATTTGACGAATATCACTTAAATAATAAAGAGTGGTTACAGATAATGAAACAATTTGGTATTGGTAACCCACTTGCATGTGAAAACCAAGTGGAAGACAGTTGTACAACAAGAGAGAGGATGATTTTTTTAGAAATATCTCCAAGAAAAGAAGAAAGAAAAAATATTATTGTAATGATGTTTGTAATGTTTTTAATGAGAATTTTTAGTATGTGAATTTGCAAGATAGCAATCCACTTCCAAGTGTAGCTAAAAGTAAAAATGAAGAAGACATGGAGATCCTTGCAGAAATTGAAGAGCGAAACACTCAAAATATTTTCCAACAATGGAGCAAATAAGAGATAACAATTTAATATGGACTTTTGTTGCATCAGTTGAATGAGATAATACATTAGCATGAAGACCAACCAAAAGAGAATTACATGTGGCAAAAATCCACATAAAAATAGTCTGTTTAAGCATATGTAGAGGATAGGCATGAACCACCTTATGTGTTTTTTAGAACATTAATGATCAAACATGAAACAATGTAAAATATGTTACGTCAACCAAAGAGTGAAAAACAAAAAAAACAATTCAAGTTTGCAACATTTAACATAAAAAACAAAGATTAAACTGAAACTAGTGAAAGGCTTTAGAAATTAAAGAAAGAGGAAGAGAGCAAATAGGTGAAACAAGTTTGGACTTAATTTTTCTATGTATGACTAGCTAAGACTTGGACCACTAGGCATAGTTTATTCATAGTGGTATTTGTGTTCAACTGTCTTAATTAAGGGGCAGTATTCCAATTAATGACTCCCACCATGCATGAATATAGATGTGTTAAGTGAACTCCCTGTTAGAAATTTAAGCTTTCCGTAAAAAGCCAAGAAATCCGAAAGCTAAGAAAAGTTAAAAGCCAAGTGAAGCTAAGAAAAGCTAAAAGCTAAGTGAATTTAGAGTTTGCATGATTATGTGTTTAGCAAGTGTAGGTTTTATATATATGCCATGGGATGAGAGGTAAATAAATGAAAGCTAAAATTTAAGAAAAGTTAAAAGCCAAGTGAAGAGGTAAGAAAAGCTAAAAGATAAGTGAAGTCAGAGTTTGCATGAGTATGTGTTTAGCAAGTCCAGTTTTTATATATATATTATATATATATCATGGGATTAGAAGGAGTATTGTGAAGCATAGAGCAACTCACGATACTGTTAATTTGGAAAGTCACCACACTTATAAAGAAGTTTATTGTTAACTAATCGAAGTTTTACAATCCCAATTTATGTGTATGTGTGTTTAATCTATTCATCTCCATCCATTAACTTCGATTTCAGCAACATCTTGAGAGCATTATCATAACATTAAACACCATATTATCAAAGTTCAATTATAAATAAAGTTTAATTTTAGTTATGAATGAGAATACCAAAAGAGTGTTGATTAAATTTACTAAGATTTTGTGAAACTATAACGAGATTTCACGCTATATTTTCAAACCTCAGTTATACAGATAATGTGATCAGCAATGACAATATTTCACGCTATATTTTCAAACCTCAGTTATACATATAATGGGATCAGGAATGACAAGATTTCACGCTATATTTTGAAATCTCAATTATACATATAATGTGATCAGGAATGATAATACTAAGCATTTCGATAAAAAAAATTATTTTATAGTTATGTGAAATATGATTCTGGTAACTTGCAAATATATACTGCGCATTACGAATGAGTATCAAAATAGGAAATATCAGGCATTTGGAACTTTTACAGTGTGGATGGATCATCTATCGTTATTTGTTTTTCGTAAACTTCTCAATATTGTCTAAATCTACAGTCTTTTTAAGTTCAGATATATGTATGACTAACAATAATATTAAAATTGCTTTATTACATTCAAACAATTTACTAGGAAGTAACATTAGCATCCAACAACCTGGAATTGATCAATATATGTCTATATTTTAGTATTCACATTTATTACTATGCAGACATTTTTGCCTCCTTGTTGGCCAGAATGATGTACGGTTGATAATGTTTACTGACATTGTGTATTTATTTTTGAGCGTGGGCGAGAAGGATCTGCAGGTGGGCAATCCTGCGTCCCATTTAATGTAGGTTGGCCAAAGATAATATCTGCGAAAGGACGTGGTCTCTCCCATGAAAAATATAGGTCGAAAGGAAAATTTAATTTGAAAGGACCCTGCGGCTAGTTTCTTTATAGATCTAAAGTGTTCTGCAGTTCCTTCCACTGCCACACAGCAGTTAAATTTGGACACCATGTCTGACGGAGCAGATTGCAGCAAGAGCAATAGCAATAATAAGACATGGCAGATGAAGAGCGTCAGAAGGTCAGCTGCAAGGCATTCACTATATGTTGGTGTAAGAAAGCGTGAGTGGGGAAGCTGGGTCTCCGAAATTAGGGTTCCTGGAAAGCGGGCGAGGATCTGGCTGGGCTCTTATTCTTCCCCAGAAATGGCAGCTTGTGCCCATGATGTTGCATCTTTCGCTTTGAGGGGCCACTCTGCTATTCTCAATTTCCCCCACTTGCTTCAGTACTTGCCTCGTCCTCCCACATCTTCTTCGAAAGACATTAAAACCACTGCGGCTGCTGCAGCAGCAAAAATTAGTTTAATATTGAGCAACCCCAGCAGAAACCCTACTGAAAACCTATTTCACCAGAGCAGAAACCCTACTGACACAATCCACGAAGCTGTCCACCATAACGCGACAGATGAATTATCATCGACAGCTGCGAACTCTAATAACCCAACAGCAGGCTTAATGTCGAAGCAGTACGCGTGTTCCATTGATGGAAGGCTCCACCCATCTGCTCCCCTGCAAATGACTGAGAATAATGAAGATCAGCTTGTTATAAACTCTGCCAGTTCGCCAAAAAATATAGAATTTCATCTTCCAACCACGCCAACCGCACGCCTCGAGGAACAGACGTTCATTTCCAAGGAGGGAGAAGAACTATTACTTTGGGATTTCTCTGTGTAATATCATATTCTATCGATGAACATTAATAAAAAGTTGCCCATAGTCTTCCATCCGAAGGCTTCCTGGTGGCTAATGTAGTAGTGTTAACCTATAGGTTTCCTCAGAATAGCTGAAGTATTTCTATGGATTTCCATGTCAAACCTAATCATTTGCAAATGCACGATGCGTGAACATTATCATATTATGTAATAAAATCTTCTCCACGCTTGAATTTCTTGACGCTCTTCTTTTCTGTAAGACCTCTATAGCAGTGGTCAGGGAAAACCCTAGAGCGAAGCATTACTGAATGTGTTCCAGGAACTTCATATGCTGATTTCGTCCTTGAAACCTAATTTTAGCACACAATCCAGATATGTTTGCTCTACTCATTCCACTGTGAGAGGAAAATTGAAACAACTGAAGGCGTAGTGGAGATTGGAGTTCAAAGCAGGTATTTCTCTGATAATGCTTTAGTTTTTCATTACCTTCTCAACTTCAAGTATTTTATGGCAATTTGCATCACACACTTCAACAATGAAATATAAGATCATTGTTTTGCTTTAACCACGATTTTTTGTTAGGAGAAGTTTAAAATTCATTTTGAATGAAGGAGAAAAATGGTCTGATTTGGAATATATTTCGGTTATCACACTGTTATCAAACTTTCATGTGCGCTCGAAGAATGCACTATAGCTCAGATCCATCTAATATATAGTTTGATATGCAGTTTTTAATTCTGATATCTGAATGGCATGTCTCCTGAAACTGTTGTTTGCGTTCCAATGAAAAACAGCGCCGACGTATCCCTACAACCATGAACTCAAGAAGTTCAAAGGTTAGACTTGAAACTAGTTTAACTTGTTTATTTTGCGTTGAAATGTGAACTAACGCCGAGTTGTTCCACGAAAACATGAACTGTGGGAGTTCAAAGTTTAACCTTTGAATTACTTTAAGAGGCTATTAATTAGACAGTTTTGTGGTGACCAAAGCGAAATAAAGTGAAAGTTTAAGCTCGCAGACTTGAGTTAGGTAGCTCAAACTCCACGTTGACTGTGTGGGTTATTTAAATGTTTGACACGTTTAATAATTTATATTATTAAACATGATTTGAAATTAAAAGATATAGTTTCGTTTGTTTTTTTAATTCAGGAAAAAATAATGTTTTTATATTTAAATTTTAAATGAAAATTAAATTTACAAGTGTTTAAAACATATTCCAGATATAAAATAAATTAATTGAAACTACATTGATAACAAAATGCATTTGAAGACCACATGACTAGTTGTTCATGTCACCTTGGTGAAAAAAAAGAAATTAAGATTTTCTATATTTAAATCACATATAAAATCGATCAATAGCTTATTCATGCCATGTAAACCAATACAACTCCTATCCTTAAAATGAAATCATGTTTCCCTGGGCTCCTTTTAATCCTCCAAGACATGAAGTGACATTTGTGGGCAAGTAAGATTAAGCTTATCAAAATCTTGTGTTTTGTGACAGTTATCATCTATTCTTTTGGTTAGCAGAAAGTAGAAATATTAAACATTTTGGTTAGCAGAAAGTAGAAATATTAAACATTTTGATTTAGAGAGAAATCTGACCTCTGTGAAAATTGTAACCCCATAATATTGTGTTTACTTTATCTAAGATCTGAGTTCTTTTACATAATATTGTGCTTTCTTTATCTAAGATCTGAATCCTTTTATATTTTCTTTATCTACGATCTGAATCGTTTGGGAATCAAATTACTTCTACTAAGGGTATCTTAATATTAAACATATAATTATATTTTTGCTATAGGTCTCTCCAAATGTATTTTTATGTAACTATAAGCGATATTTTTAAACTTTTATATAATTGAAATATGCAAAGATAAAAGAGAATTTTGGGAGGATGAATCCAAGCTAACACTTATTAAGTCTTATATAATTGAAATACGCAAAGATAAAGGAGAAATTTGGAAAGATGAACCAAAACAAACACTTATTACTAATAAGCATAGAGCTTTGATCATATTATAGGCAGCAAGGAATTATAAATAAACTTGCATTTATCAAAATTGGAGAACTTTCTCTAGGAACATTTTTATAATAGACACTTATTGCTAACGAGCATAGAGCTTTGATCATATTATATGCAGCAAGGAATTATAAATAAATTTGCATTTATCAAAATTGGAGAACTTTCTCTAAGAACATTTTTATAATGGACATGATGAAGAAATTAAAATATAAAGGAAACTCATAATGATATATCTCACGATTTCAATTGAATCAATGGCTATCCTCAAAGTAGCCAATAACTCCTACCATTAATTTCCTAGAAATAATAATGATTGATTCATATTTATAATGAAAATACGTTATCTCTAATGCTATAATCTTCACCAATAATTCATTTCTGAATTTATGTACAATATAAACAATACTTGTTGAAGATAATGGAGCATCTCTTATTTTAGCAAGAGTTGGTTCGGGAGACCTTAGGATAGGAATTGGTTTCTATTTCTTAGGGTAAAGTTCTAACTTCCCTAGATCTTGTGCGCTATATAATAGCTAAATTGTATGGAGAATGAGAGCGTTCTACAGAGGCGAGACTCTCCTTGTTCAGACTCTCTTTTGTAGAGCTAACCAAAGGGATTGTTTAATAATCCATAAGAATCTAATTTCTGTATCCATGATTATAGATCAAGATCTCAAGGTTGAATTTTTTAAATCTAACTATTATATTAAAGATCTGTTGGATGGCATGAAGACTATTGCTTCAAGAATTTGAACAGGAGGTCTGTACAAGTTGGATGTGAGAACTGTTAGTTCCCTGTAATTTAGTAGATTGGCAAGACCAAACTGCAGAGACTACATCAAAAACCACTTTGGGATTCTAGGATTTAGCCCTCCTAATTCCAGAGAGGGATCTCTCTATAAGTGCAAAGATTGATGTATCTTTTAAGGTTTTGGTATGATATTAGGCTAGTTATTAAGAACAAGGGTTTTTTGTTTGTTTGGATGGTTGGGCATGATTTTTGATTGAGTGGAAAGTCCTAAAAATGAAAGAGTTTCAAAGGGGTGAATGTGTGAATAATCAGAACAAGGTTTAACTGATAGGATAGATATGAATCAACACTTAATCCATTGGGCTATGGAGTCACAAAAGGGTTTAATTGTGCAACAATTTCAAGAGTGGTCCAAGGGGCAAGTCATCTATATCAAAAGATATTTTAGACTAAATGATGGAATGGAACATTAAAAAGTGTTGAGAAAGTGGGAAAATCCAATAATTTCAACAAGGATTTATCAACTTTCCATACAAGAAAAGCCCTTTTAAGAAACTGTTTGAAACCAACCAAAGACAGGGCTAACCTTAAACTTCTTTGGACAAGCTTGTATTAAAGCTAACTTATCAGACAAACAATCCAGTAGTCCATATGACTACTTTCAGAAGGGATGAAAACAGATAAGAAAACAAAGTGCAGCTTAAGATCAAGCAAGACACATTAAAATCACAGCCTACTTTTAGCATACTATTAGGGAAACTTTCAAACAACCTTTGGAGAAAGAACTAGGAGACAGGGCAAACCATAAACTTTCCTAGTTTAACTCTACTTAGCATGCAATAAAATATCATTCAAGAACTTTTTTTCAACTTTTGCACCTCAAGACATGGAAAAACCAACATTCCTTGATAATGTTTACACTTAACCTAAGTGATTCTTAAATACACAATTGGAGGAAAACATAAAGATAAAGCTTATCAGTGAGAGTAGAGTACTTTTAACAGTAAATCGTAGCTCTATATTTGTTGTTCTTTATCAGAGAAAAGTGAACAAAATGGCATACATGAAAGGAAAACAAGTTACAAAAAGAGGTACTTCACCAACGATATAGACTAGGATCCCATGAATCAGCTTGTATATTGATGTCAATCTAGTTACAAACTACAAATCCAATGTTTCAGTACAACAACATCTTCTCTTCTCAGCCTAACTTCTTTGATCACAAAGAGAGCTTCAAAAGCCTCTGAAAACTATTTACATGTAGAAAATTTCGAGCATCAAGTAATACATCAAAGTCCAGCAACCAACCCTTTACAATGTGCTCCTCAAGGAGGTTTTATAAGAAAATGAGGAGGTGGAAAAGTTTCTAGGGTTCAAGTATCATTAATTCTATACTTAATGCAATTCCTGGCCTTGGAAACCATGCAAGGCATAAGGCAAGAATGCATTCTATCTATTACTCTGTCTCATAACTCTGTTTTCAATTTTTTAGGCATGGTAGACAAAAATATTGACTTTAGGGCCTTTCTTATCTTTTACAATAACTTCGATGATAGTTTAAAAGGTATTCTTTTACTTGTAATAAATTTTCAGTTGTCTTTAGGCAAATATCTTCTGACTTGGCAATAACTATGCCTTCTTTCGATTTATTGAAACTTGTAGGTGAAACTTTGGTGGCTGGAGAGGATATTTGGCCTCTGATGTGGCAGTGTAGACCTTTCCCGATATTTCTCTTTGTTGTTCCTTAAAACACTATTAATTTTCTTTTGTTCTGTGTTTTAGGCCTAATTAGGCTTAATCTTTATCTTCTGGTCTTCCTCTGTGTCTTCATCCTTTTGAATATTGAATTATAAGCATTAAGTCTTCAATAATAGGCTTTAATCCTTTTAATCTCTAGTTGATACACTTTTCCGCTTCTTCTGACTTGTTTTTGTGAATGTAAGGTTTTAGGAGCGCTGGAGGGTTTGAATCAGGGTAAATAACCCGATATTTAATGAAAATCATGTTATTAACCCTCTCTGGTGTGTCCTCTATGATTTTTGGCTCTGAAATAGCCTCTCTACACTATTCATTACCCCGATAGTGACTGTGAAAACATTGTGAAATCGTCACCTCTAAAACCTGCAAAAAACAAGAAACCTGTTATAAAAACCAGAAAGGGGGGGGGGAGGAATGCTTTGGAGGCTCATGGAGGACGGAGATCAATGGTGGGGAAGGTGTATGCAGTAGAAAATTGGCTGGAAAAATATGGCGGAAGGCGAAAAACTGGTCCGATGGGAGTCTGGTGTGAGGGAAAATGTAGACCGTCGGATCAGATTAAACGATGGTGATCAACGGCTGAGATTCATCGATGAAGTTGTTGGGGAGAATGGGCGAATGGAAAATTAATGGAGGTGATATTATATCGTGGCCATCAAATTATAATGATGGATGGCGGAGATCGCTGGAAGGAATCATTGGGAAGGCCAATGAAAAAAAAACGATGGAGGCCGTGATGTAATATGGGCCATTAGATTAGGACCAACCGATGGCCACGATTAAACCCAAAAACTAAATGTGGAGGGCGGTATGCGGAAAATCAGAATGGTTTTCACGCGGCGCTGAGGGTGGTAAGCAGAATTCACAAAAATAATGTGATTCCACTCAGCAATCGCCACGTGGAAATCCAAAACCGATTATATCGCACCATTTCAAAACATTAACGCTCGGATTAAAAATTTGTGCGATATGTTTCTCAGCCGTTGGATGACGGGCGGAAAGATCTGACGGTGCGAGTTTCGTGCGATGGGAGGTAAGATGCACGGGCGGAGGTGGCCATCAGGCTTTTTGTGGGCCATCAGATCTGACGTATGGTTGGCTATGATTTGATGGAGCGGCAGAGGTATATGCTGGGCCATTGCGTTTTACTCCTGCCGTAGGATCTTCAGGAATGGACGGTCAGGATCAAAAGTAGGAGCAGGTTATTGGAAATGAAAGTGGGTGGAGGATGATGCATGATGGTCGTCGATCTGTGTAGATCGACGATCTATATTCACTCCAGACCATATTGTCGGGAAATGATAAAAACAAAGGGAAGAAGAGTTTAACGAAGGTTTTAAGGCCTTTAGTGCCTGACTACCGAGCTTTAGGTCGCATGGAAGGGGGGTTGAAGAAGATAAGCCCTCGGGGGCTTAAGCCTGTTATAGTGAAAATAGGTTGATTTTTAGGCCAAAATAAGGATTTTTAAGGCCAAATGAGGGGTTCCGGTAGGCAAACGAAGTGATTTTTAAACCAGACAAAGGGTAATATAAGGTTTAAAAAGGGTTTTAGGATGAGATGAAGTGAAATGAAGGGGTTTTGGAGGAATTTTGTGAAGGGCAAGAAGGGTGACAAATGGGGGATGAAATGGGGCAAATGGAGGCCCTTAAGCAGTCTTTCTCTTGGCAAACAACGGGTTCTTTAGGATTATGAGGGAAACAGTAGTGAAGATTATTTTGAAGGATAAATATTATCATGAGACTTCAAGAACTCACAATTTGGTCATGAAATTGTTTCTTGAAGGCTAAAAGGATTTAGCCACCATTTGATATGACAAATTTTATAGGTGGCTAACAGTGGCTCCACATGGGGATGGCATCTTCTTGAAGATGCCAAGAATCTTAAGCTATTGATCTTTGGCTTTTTAGTAAACCAGTGCCTTATCCATTGGGTTTCAACCTCTCTTTTCTTTTTCTGATCTTCTTTGATTTGATGATATCCGCAACAATTTGAAACAATGGAATTCTATCAAAACAACATGTCTACCTACTCAATCCTAATGATCCTAACATTTTTTCTTCCTTCAGAGTGCATTTGGATTGTCAAACTCTTTTCATCAACATTTTATTATTTTTTTAAAACAGGAAACTAATCTATTTCTACTCTTATTTCTCCATGAGTTCAGATTAAGCAGTTGAACTCATAAGTTTCTCTACCTGACTACTATCTGTCAGGATTAAACTATCTAATAGATTTTTATTCTCTAAATTCTAAAACAGAAATTTAAAAGCAGCCAAGCCAAGATTAAGCAGCTTGACTTGTTGCTGATCTATGGCATAAAAACAAGTTGCACATAGATTTTTATTTGCAGAAAAATTAAAGAAAAATGGTGAAGGCTTAAGATTTTAAAAACTAAAACATCCTTCATTATTTTTCAGCTCTGTTTTTGGATTTGTTTGAGTTGTTTCCTTTCTTCTCTGGTTCAAGTTTTGAGCATATTAGAACCAGTTTGTTTTCTATCTTTGGCTCAAGTTTTAATCTAATTAGAGCCATTCTTCTTTTGAGATTCATAGGTTCAGATTTGAACTTGTTTGATCCTTTGTTTTTCTATCCTAATCTACCTTACTGATAAGCCAAGATTATGCTATTTGGCTGCTCTAATTCACTAACCTATCAGCAGTAAATTGAAAAACTAATTAGTCATGATTAGGCTGTATGAATAACGAGGAGTGTGTTTTTTTAGGAGTGGCATTTGAGCTTTCACACTTTTAGACTCTTTCTCTCTTTCTTGGTATGGGGCTATACCTTTCTTGTTTTTTACAATCTTCCCTCTTTTTTCTTTTCTATTGTTTTTTTATTTTTTCCTTTTCTAAATTTGAAAACAGTGAAAGATATGGTATTTACAATGAAAAACAAAAAAGCTTCAAACTGATACAATCAAGAAAAATAATGTTTGAGCATCCTGCCATTGACAGGGCCTCCAAAAAGTTCAGTTTCATTCATTTCCTACAAGAAATAAGCATTGTTACTAGTAGTAGAATCAATGAGATAAGGGCCTAGCCATAAGTCATCAAACCTTCCATGTTTGCCCTTATCTTCTCTCCTAGAATCCCACTTTAAAACTTTGTCACCAATGCTGAAATCACTGGCCTTGGTTCTTTTATCAAACAACTTCTTGATGTTTTCTTGCTTGTGTAATGCTTTGTTGTAGAGTTCCTCTCTGGTTTGTGGAAGATGTATAGTCTGATTGATTCTTCTTGTCATATCATTTTCTTCATACTGTACCTCTTGGATCAGCTTCATGACTGGCCCTCCAAGACTGGTTGGGAAAATTGCATCTGCTCCATAAACTAGCTGATAGGGTGACATTCCAATTGATTTCTTAAGTGTTAATCTATCAGCCCATAGTTCATGTACTAGCTTTGTGTGCCATTATTTCTTATTGTCCTCCAACAACTTCTTGATTATGTTCACCAAACTTTTTTTTGAGGATTCTGCTAACCCATTACCTTGAGGGTAATAAGCAGTAGAATGTCCCAATGTAATCTGATATTTGTGACAGAATTCAACCATGTTTTTGGATCCAAATGTAGCAGCATTGTCAATAATAATCCTCCTAGGACAGCCAAATCTAGATAGGATGTGATTTTCAAGGAATTTTATGATAACATAGTCATTGGATTTCCTAGAAGGGATGGCTTCTATCCATTTGGTAAAGTATTCTATTGCAGTGAGAATCCATCTATGTTGGGCAGATGAGGGTGGATGGATTTCCCCAATGAAGTCTAAACCCCACTGTTGAAAAGGGGCTTCAACAGTGATTGGATACAAGGGTAAGGGAAGCAATTTTCTTTTGCCTTCAAAAAGTTGGCATTTGTGACATGCAATAACCATTTTATGGACATCTTGAAAGAGGGTGGGCCAATAGTAACCAGCTCTAAGGATTTTATTGGTAGTTATCTTCCAATAGAGGTGGCCTCCACATTCTCCTTCATGGAACTCATGCGTGATATTGTCTGCATCATTCTCAGGCAAACATTTAAGCAATAATCCACTAGCATTTTTCCAATATAGACATTTATCTAAAATGCAGTAATTAATAGCTTTCAACTTTAAAAATCTTTCCTTTGTTTTATAAAAACTAGGAGGTATATTTAAATTGAGCAAAACATACAAAATATCAAAATACCAAGATGAATTCAGAAAATGATCTTCAATAGTTGGAGTTGAGAACTCCTCCTGTTCATCTAAAGCATTTAACACGTTTATACCAAGAGCTTCAAAATTAGACTTAGCCATTAATATTGCTAGTCCTTGTCCTTTTATAAGCTTAGTGGACTTGATTTCTAGATCATATTCAAGTATCACAGCAATCCACTTTCCTCTTTTTCCATCTGGATCTTGTGTTAAAATGTCTTTCACAACTGAATTTGGCACAAATGCAATTATGTGGGAATGTAAAATGTAGACTCTGAAGTATTTTAAGGCTTTGACTAAAGCAAAGGCTTGTTTTTCCATGATATTGTACTTCAAAGGTGCATCTATCAATGCCTTACTAAATAATGAAATTGGCTGCTCTTGTCCCTTTAAATTTTTTTGTAATAGGACAACAGCTACTGTGTGTTCTGATGCAAATGAAAAAATTTCAGAGTGAAGATAACATGAAAAATACAGATTCCAGAGTGAAGATAACATGAAAAAGACACTAATTAAAAAATAAAGAAAAATATGCAACATAAAGCATGAAAACAACACTCGCAAGAGTGAAGGTGCGCAAGGATCAATAGTTTGAAAAATTCACCAAAATAGAAGTACAAAAACAGTCAAAAGTGAGGTACTATCAACAACAATGAACATTATTTGTCAACATGGGTTGGACATTGCACAGAAACTGTCTTGATAGACTTTGCTATGTTTTTTCAATCTTGTGAAATACAATGCGCTCATGAACTTGTTGCAAACATAGCATATGTGATCAAGTGAATTCAATTGATCAAGAAGTGACCACAAAATGAACAATCGCAAGATCCATAGTAGGCTCCAAAACTCAAGTGTAGGTGAAATTTTGGAGGGTGTTTGTCACAATGACAACATGTTCAAACTCAAAATAATGGAGGAGGATTTTGTATGGGTATAACTTTCAAGGAGGATATTGATAGTGTATTTATATAATGTTTATTTCAATTTAGATTTGAGATACATTGTGAACTTTAATTTTTCAAACTATGGTCAGTAAGCTTGTGAGGCACTCTGTGAAGTGTACACAAGAAAGAGGATCCTTACCAAATTCCTATATTACCCATATTTCAAAAAGGAAATCCTAGTTGTAAAACATGCTTGCATAGAAAAAAACACTCTTGCATGAAAAACTATATTACTCTATAAAAATACGAAACTATGATGCTTTTGATACAACAAATAAGTGAGAATATATGAGAGAGTTAGGTAATTTTTCACCAAGAGAGGTAGTGGATGGAACTCTTAGTCTTTTTCTTAGCTTATCAATCACCTTGTCGGCAAAAGAAACAACAATTCTATGATTAAATGTTAATTAACAACACACAAATATAAGAAATAATATGCAATAAGTAAGATTACATAAAAATAAAATATGCAATGGAATAAAATTATACTATGATACATTTGGAGTTAGCTCATTTCTCCTAAGAACAAGGTAACATGTCATCCGATGATGCTAAACTAAAGCACTCTACATTTAAACTAGGGAATGGAAATATGAGAAAAGAAACTTGATACTGTTCCATCATAAGTTGGAAAATTTCTCTAAGAGTCCCTCTCCTTGAAATGGAGATAGAACTTTCTCTTATACACAAAATTTCTTGAACCTAACAACCCACTTGAGGATAAAATATTCTCAAGTAGTTATAAAAACTTTCTAAATATATATCCCTAGATGCGGGCGACAGATTAGACACGCGTGACAATCACATCCCACCTCACTCGGATAACGGAGATCTCCAATGCAAAGCTTCACCTGCTACAGATCCAAATACCGTTAGCCTCTCACATGATCCTCGCAGAACTAGTAATGATGATGAGAGGATGGGTACTTCGTCACTTGGCCCTGAACATCACCTCTCCTCTATCACCATTAATGTCCATCATGATTAACCAGTATCACATCCATACCTCCTCCCCCGAGCTTGCTTAGATGCTCAATCATAACACGCAGATACGTGCGAAGGCCACTCAATTCCATCCTCGCAGATCTCATCCCTGCCCCTTTATAATGCCAAGCTACCTGCCCCTTTCCTCACTTAGCCTGTTACCTTTGCCTTTCTCTCCCCTCACTCTGCTCTGGCTTCTCACCAACCTCAAACGGCTCGAAGCCTCTGTCCTAGCATGGACCTGTGCAGTTTCCTTCGGATTGTCACTCTCCATCCTGTGAATATGCCCCCCATATATCTCTTCCCCTTCAGCCCCATTTTGATTCTTTTCTCGCTTCCTTGGCCCTATGTGCTTCTGTTTCTCCTGACCTGCTCACCCTATCTTAGGTGCACAATGGCTCCCAAACTTCGCCAATGTACTATCCATAGAGGACAGAGAGGGGCTCTCCCTGGACGAGATCATCGCGGAGAGGACAATCGTCTTGAGTCGATTGATGGCTCCTCTTCCAGCACTTTTGCGAGCCAAAGAACTGATCCCGAGCAGCGCACAGAATCCTCGAGGAAAGCTGCGCAAAGAGGTGGTCCTGGTTCAACGAGGTCCACCTCCTCCCCCCAAGCGCACTCTCTGCATCGCACTCTTGTCCCTCTGATGGCTTCAGAGAAGGATGATGAGGACACATACATCTGGGTCATGGACTCTGATGGCATTTTGACGCGGGTTCCAGATGGGGTAGACCTAGACTCCCCCATCCTCTGCGCTCTTGTGAGCATTCCCAAGCGTACTGTGGCCAATGTGGAAGCAGTTGATGTGTAGGCTCCAGCTTGTCCTATTCAGGAGGAGATCCCCAATAGTAATGATGAAGATGATGAGTAACATCCGCGCAGGTGCATAGTTTTCCTCTTTTTTTTGTCAAGTTCGCCACAGGGCTTTTATGTTATCATTCACTTTGTTTTTTTTAGATGCGTCAACGCTACTATGTATAATGTATTGGTCAGTTCTAAGTTTTGTATAGGTTGGTTTCCTCCCCCAAGGCAACCTAGAAACAGTATAACAAAGGCTGGGATTGGTTAAGCACAACTTACCAACCCAGCGTGTAGTATATGTAACTTTATGTTTTCCAAATTAATAGAATAGCTCAACTTACCAAAACAAAAAACTTTCTAAATATATATCCACTAGGTAATAACCTAAATGGTTACAACAAAAATCTAAATATAAATCCACTTGAATATAATATATTCTCAAGTGATTACAATAATTTACTAAATATACATCCACTAGAGAATATCCTCAAATGGTTAAAACAAAGATCTAAATAGAGATCCATTTGAGAATAAGAAATTCCCAATTAGTTACAAAAACTAGAATGGTTCCAAAATTCTTGCTAACTTCCCACATATTTTTGGATGCCCCTACTTGTAAAATTCAAATTTAGTCAGGTAGGCTAGAATTGCATGCTCAAAATATGTTAAAAATTTACTATTGATGTTATTATAGTCCCTTGGTCCATAGTACATATATGGAGTTTAAAATCCATAACAAAAGTGGATATGCACATTTTAGCACATAGAAATATGCCTTTAAATTGATAAAATCTATATTTCATTGTCTTCCCCAACTAGTTATATGGTTGATATTCCATATTATTATAGCACTTTGTTTATAATGCACTTAAATCTCCTCTCACTATAGGTTCTATTTCACAATAGCTTTATGAGAACCATCTAGTTGGAGTAGCCAACAAAATGACTTCAATCTATGGTAAGAAGTTTGGAACAAGTGTGATTTATAATGAACATGATTTTGAGGCATGTGAAGCAAAACCATATAAGAAAAATTTCCACACATTATTCGTCTCTTCAAAATTAAATACATAATATAGTAATTATTTCTAATGTTAATTAGAAATAAAATGAAATACTAAAAAATGTACTGAAAATCATCTTAAGCCTATATCTTGCATGTGAGCATAAAAGAGGATAATGCATAGTTAAAGGTAAATGAATAATGGATAAAATTAAGGACAATAAGGTTTTGAATAATGTTTATTTTATAACTCATCAGATATGATAGAATAAAGGGATATCAAGTGGCACAAAGTAAAAAGAACTCTAAGATCCTTCCAAAGAAGGGAATGAAAAGTGTAAAGGGAGGGAGGAGGAAAAGTTAGCATCCATGGGAAACCAATGCAAATATCCTAGCAGCCACTATAACCAATGTAATATTGATGGTCATACATAGGATACGTGCCCAATACTACATCTAGAATACAAGCTTAAAAACGAGTAGAAAAATCCAAAGAAAAAAAATATCATATACATAGATTCAAGTGATTAGGTGGGAGGTAGATTAAACATGGATAAAATGATCTTATGTATATTAGTGCACAAGGGCTCGAATAGCATCCAAAAAAAAAATTTGATCAGTATTTTGCATCTATTTTTTATAGTATTAAGAGCATGTTTTTTTCTAAAAATGGTTTTGTGGTACATGGTGATTTAATTTTGTACTTTTGGTTAAGGAACTATGTTTTTTTTTCTAAATCATGGTTAAATAGATTGGTGATATATATATTTTGATGGTTTTCCTAGTTCGAGTTTTTAACTTGAGATAGAGATAAGGTAATTAGATGTAAAAAAAAAGTGTGAGTCGTTGAAGATCCATGTTAACTAATTTAGGTTAATAACAGCTGGAGAGAGAAAATGTGAAAACAAAATATTTTATTTTTTTATATAAAAATATATTCAATGTACAAAGGAAAAATAATTGGAACTTAAAAAATGAAATAAAAGATATAAGTACTTGCTAACGAGAATAATAACTAAGAGAAAGATTGTAATTCATTCAAGTTTTAATATAAAATTAAAATGCTATGTTTAAAAATATTCATAATAATGAAAAATTTCAATGTGGGCCCTCAATATGTGATACAGATGTTGGAGTTAATGCTTACATTCTATATTTGAGAAGTTAGTTTGTGATGGTTGAGAAATTCTCTCAACCTCTCTCTCTAAATGAGGAATAAGTTGCATTTGAGAAACTCTATTTAATAGAGTAATCTGAATGTAATCAGTGTGTGTGAGTGTGTTTACACATACACCATTTGTACATCATATATAAGTGTGTTTAGTAATTGTGTGTTTTTTAGCTATTTATATCATGGTATCGGAGCGAATAAGATGATTGGCCTATGTGTTGTGTGTAGAATTTGTTTTCTTCTTGTTTTATGCTCTTCACACTCTCGATGCTGCTGTTAGAAAGGCCTTGATGGACGCCTTGTACATGCTTTAAAATATAATGCGTTGAAAGACCTCGTGGCACCGTCTGTGGTATTTTGTGTATCTCCTGACTAGAATTTTTAAATTCCAACGTTCTTACTCCCATTTCCTAACTACGGTGATAAAAATTCGAAAAACATCCGCTGTTCACGTGAACGTCTCCAAATTTCTGTTGCTAGAGATCGCCCATCGCATTGCCGGTGTTGAGCCTGTGAGATCGCCCATTACAGTGAGCATATTTACGTTGGAGAGTGGGTACAATCTTCCATTGTCGGTGATTCTGAGCTATGTCGTCGTGAGCCGCTACGGAGAAGACTAAACTCAGTGTGAATTCAGCATGATATCTGGTTTCATTGTTCAGCGTAAAAAGGAATAAATGTGAATTTCTTCATATGTGCGTTGTTCTTGCAAATATTTTCAAACTCTTCTCATGCAACGAAAAACTCAAAACCTGTCGTGGAGGAGAATACCAAAGGGTGAGAATTTCATATGTGTGAGGCATTAATTGGTGGACGTTTCATATGGGCCAAGTGAAACGGGGTATAAAATAAAATGTTATGAAATGGACAAGGTTGAGTGGATGGATTCAGAGGACTCATGGTATTTTTGAGTTTTGTAACCTAGAATTTTAATAGGAATATCTAACAGTTGGACGAGATTAGGATGCTATTCCGAGACCGTGCGTGTAAAATGGTGGACGAGAAATATGCATCGCTCTATTTCCCATTCAGGGGCGTTGTATACGGTTGTACTGTTTTCTCGAGCTATATAGTTTTTTTAAATGCCTTGGAATGGTGTCTGCGAATGAGAGAGTCTCTGTTTTGTGTTATCTGGCGTGTTGAAATTATTGTTATTTAGTAATATTGTTCGTAAATTAATTGAGGATGAATTTCAAACTAGATAAAAAGGTTATTTTATAAAACTGATACTAGATACATTCTGTATCTAGACGGCTTCCCTAGATAACTGGCGAGTATAGCGATTAGCATCCATGTATGTCGGTGGATGGGAGCTCGTCCATAGAATGACTAGGAGTTTAGTGATTGCAATCAATTGTGTTTGAAGAGATCAAGTGGCACTAAGGCTCAATATGGATGGTTGTCTAGATAGTATGGCAGTTGTGGATCTAGGGAAGGATCCCTCGTTAGTGGTAGACGTGGAAGTGGTCTCCTAATGAGGTTATGCGACAGATTGGGATGCTGTCTAGTAATTGACTTCGGGATGTCCTTGATTCGGGACTTGAGGAAGCGAACTCGGGAATCCAACTTGCCAACTACACATTTCCGAGGGTTATGAGGCAACTTGATGGAGCATCTACTGATAAGCTTGATTATTTTGTTATTTACGAGTGAATTTAATAAATTCATGTAATGTAATCATTAAGAGGGGATGTTGGAGTTAATGCTTACATTCTATATTTGGGAAGTTGGTTTGTGATGGTTGAGAAATTCTCTCAACCTCTCTCTCTAAATTAGGAATAAGTTGGATCTCAGAAACTCTATTTAATAGAGTAATCTGAATGTAATCAATGTGTGTGAGTGTGTTTACACATACACCATTTGTACATCATATATAAGTGTGTTTAGTAATTGTGTGTTTTTTAGCTATTTGTATCAACAGACCTATATATAAAAAATATTAATAATCCTCACTATTTTACATTTTCTTATTTTTTAAGTATATTTTATCTTGTCAATTTTACATGAAAAACAACAAAGATTTTTTGGACTTATTATATATTCTATAAAGCATTTAAAAATACAATTTAAACAATGAAAAATCACAAATTGTATATAGAAACTGCATATTCATTCTATAAAAAAAAACTAGAGATGCAATTTATTTATTTTAATTTTACACAAAAAAAAAATTTACAATAAAAAAGATTTGATCTCTTTAAATAAATATTTGATTAATACTAAAACAGACTTATTATAGTAAATTTACATCTGAAATTACATGCTATAACAAAAATACATAATTATATTTGCAAAATTAGAAAAATAATTGATTTTGAAAATTATCCTAAGAGAGACCCAAAAAAACAAACAAACAGAAGCAGAAAACTTTGTCGCGACTTTCAAATGCCATGCAGCGACCACTATGCTTTCAACAATTTCCTATTATAGTAAAATTCGTAGATCTCGTGGGTGGTGGTTTTAAAGTTGGGATTTAAAATTTCAATCCACTAGTAGCGTGGTGAAAACTTTCAATAATATTGAAACATTTTCGTTAATGCTTTTATTTCACAATAGGAAAATATTCACACATATTAGAAAAATAAAAACTATGGAGCTATCAATGAGAAATCTAATGTACAATTCAGGTGGATAGGCTAGACAGAAAAATCTCAAAGAAAATGTTCACTGATTCAATAAGAAACCCTCATGTTAAGAGCACAAGGAGCAGCTGTTTAAAGTTCATAACCTTGAATAGTACGCAAGATATTTCCGGTGCTTCATTACCCTTAATATATATTAAAAAAACAATACTATGGAAGATGTTTTTGGTGTAAGATGTGTTTGGTGTTTATTTTTTTTATTTGAAAAAAATTAGCATAATTATGTTTAGGATTGGACTATGAGATTTTTGGAAACTAAACTTCCCTTCCCTACATAATTCACCACAGCCTCATTTTACAGCAGCACAGTATGATGTGTAAAGCTGAAATTTTATTTTTGTTAGCCAAAAAAAATTTAAGGAAAAAATTATATAAAATATTTAAATAACTTTTTCTCATAAAAAAATTTGCACATGAAGAAATTGAATTTCTCTAGATTTATGTTAGATCAGTATTTAAAATGAATCTATGCTGATAGTTAGACTATAACAACAAAAATTCATTACGTTAATATATGAAATGTTTTCCATATTTCATTACTCTTAATACATATCTTTATTTCTTAATAAATATCTTATCTCCAATTAGACCATATGAGATTTGTGGAAACATCAGAACAAAAGCTCAGTCTAAGGCATGGTTTTGCTTCCCGATAAAACATCTGTTCAACACATTTAAATTACATAGTATTCAGCCATTAGAGAAGCTCATCTGTAAAGAAATATCTCAATTCTTTGGATTAATTTTTAATTCTGCAAATGAAAAAGTCCTTATCATGTATAGATCTCCTTTCTTTCCATACTATAATATTATAAAAATGAAAAAGTACCTAACATGTATAAATCTACTTTCTTTCCATGCTATAATATTATGCAAATGAGAAAGTACCTCACATGTATAAATCTCTTTTCTTTCCCTCTTATAATATTATAAGAATAAGAAAATACCTAACATGTATAGATCTCCTTTCTTTCCAATAATATTATGCCACCTCAATATTGTCACCTAATGCAGAAGCCCATTGTCACCAAATTTATATTACTCAAGTGATAGTGATAATTATGGATATCCAAGCGACTGACTTCCTTACTTAACTGTTAGACATAACTATAACTACCAGAATTCATTACTATTACCATGCTAGGCAAAATGTTTCTCGTGCTTCATTCCCCTTAATACATATCAAAAGAAAACAAAACTATGCACAAGATTTTAATCATGCTTATTGGGCATCGAAAACAATATACTAAAGAGAGAAATCCCAGAATAAGACTTCTTCT
Organism: Pinus albicaulis; assembly: GCA_034641835.2. NCBI lineage: Eukaryota > Viridiplantae > Streptophyta > Pinopsida > Pinales > Pinaceae > Pinus > Pinus albicaulis. The sequence goes on from JAXQQM020083334.1 coordinate 109,625, forward strand.
TCCTCAGAGATTAATACCTGTATGTCCATGTGTGAATATATATCAAAATCTATATTCACAAGCGAACTTGCAATTAATAGCTGTTTGTCGATTACCGTGTTTGTACTCGTTGCTAGATCAAAATCTATATCCATAAGTGGGCTGGCAGAGTCCACAATAAGCTGACCTTCATTAATCTCACTCATTTGCAGGGCAGCAGCTGAGCCATGGAGCCTCTTCACATAATTTGGAGGCGTTAGTTCATCAGATAATATATTGGAGCCACCAAATTGTCCCGTTGGATTAAAATTCGCAGCCATGCATGCAGAATATTCATCGGTTCCATTATCTGGGCCACCTTTGTTGATTATACCACCTAGGTTTCTGCTCTGTGCAAACGATTGACGAAATATTAAACTAATTTTTGTTGCTGCTGCTGTTGCAGCAACTTTAATGTCGTGGGGCGAAGAGGTAGGAGGTCGAGGCAGGTACTGAATCAAATGGGGAAAATTGAGAACAGCAGAGTGGCCTCTCAGAGCAAAAGCTGCTACATCATGTGCAGTAGCTGCCATTTCTGGGGTAGAGAAAGAGCCGAGCCAGATCCGTGACCGCTTTCCGGGCTCTCTAATTTCAGACACCCAACTCTCCCACTTTCTCTTTCTCACGCTAATGTACGACCGAGAGCTTGCACCTGATTTCTTGTTCCGCCGTGCCTTTGGCTTGCTATTTCTACTGCTGCAATCTGGTACAAACATGATAATTAAACTCAAACCCTATTTCGGTCAAATCCAGAATAGAATTATGCAAATAACTGCAACACTCTACGTCCATAAAATAACTTTCCCCATCGATTTTTTTGGTTCCAAAGCTCTGCACCATTTTGGCAGACACGGCAGAAGTAAAAGAGCAGACCATCTCCATATAGTTGGAGCCTTGTCCAGCATATCTGAATATAATATGATGTAATTCCGCGTTGATGGATAGAATTTTTTTTTCTTCTTTTGTTGGGTGTTGCGTGATGTGATTCCGCGTGGGTTGTTGGAAATTTCAACTTCAACGCCATGTCATTATTGAACAGTCGATATTATCTCAACTTCAACACTATGTCAACACGTGTCGCATAATGTGATTCCGCGTGGGGGAATTTTAACTTTAACCCTATGTCATTATTGAACAGTCGATATTATCTCAAATAATTGATTCACAACGGAGTTCTTCAACTATTCTAATATTCCTTCCAATTTTATCATGAATTTGTTAGAAGTTTCAGTGTGCTTGATATTGTTGAAATTAATATTATTATTGTGTTTATTAAGAGGATGTGGAGTGATATAAAGACGGGAAGAATAGGAAAAATTTGTTTATTTTTTTATTAATAAATAATATACCGATTAAAAAAAACAGTTATGAAGATAGATTTTATATTTTATGAAAATAATTATAGGAAAGATGCATTTTTAATTTCACTAATTTAACGATAATTATTTAAAAAATTATTTTATATTTATATTTTAAATATGATGAAATAAGACACGTGCTTTAGAAAAGTGTTTTGTTAAAACATTGCTAGATGTTAAGTCATCTCTCAAATTCTTTTGACTAACTTCCTATTCATGTGTTATTTTGAGCATAACTAAGTCTTTTCATCAATGTGGAATTTAAAAAAAATTATGATAAAGCAAAATAGTTCTCATAAATACTAAGTATTATTAAATAATACATAATAATTACATGAATATATTGTTGGAGCCTGCTTTTTTGTTATTGGTAAAAGTTTTTGTTATTAAGAAGTTCAATTTTCTCAATACTTTTGGGTCAAGAAAATTAAACCTTCTAAGAAAATCGAGAAAAGTTGAGAAATTTTAAAATGTCTTTACTATTAAACTTCTAACCAAAAAGTAATCTCTTTTAAACTTTCAACATAAACTAATCTCTTCGAGTGAATTTTCTTAATACAAATATTTTGCAACTTAACAACATTTGGAATCTACAAACCACATGAAAAATAAATAAAAATTTCATCAAATTTTAACAATCACCCACATCTAAAATCAACAAACTACATGGAAAATAAATAAAAATTCCATCAAATTTTATAATGCACTTTTTCTTTGTTTTAAATAACATTGAACATAAATTTCACATTTTTATAATGGTAGTTTTTTTTCCATTTTAAATAACATTAAAAATACAAATTTGACATTTTTATAAAGGTGAATGTAGTTTTATGATTTACAATTTTAAGTAGCTCTACTTTGAAACTTGCTATAACATAATATCGATATGTGTTTTGTAAAATTAATTAGATATTATAACCCCACACAAAAAAAACAAAGTTTAGAGATTGCAAATTTTCTTGGAATTAGTTTAACTAGTTATCTTAAATTAAATAGGTTGCCTAAGAGGAAATTTGGGGAGTTTTATTAAATTCATTATAATGATGGATAGTAAAAATGATAGAAAATAGGCATTTTTTAGAAAGTAAAGCTATCTGTTTCTAATTTATAAGGATTTATTTTTTAAACGGTGAGAAAATCTATCGAAATTTAGTTGTAAAATTAATAGAAGGGTTAACTATCTCTTGTTGTTATCCACAAATGTATGTTGACTCATCATTATTATTCATAGAAAAGCACTACCTCTATAATTACCTATTCCTGGTCCATAAAGGGGTAGGATTTCCCTCCTACCAAATGTTGTGATACATCTGGTAAATTTGTATTTTTAAGACTTTAAATTGGACATGTGACTAAAGTGTTAAATGATATAAGTAATATGTCATGCCAATGTAAATATTTATTTTGATTAATAAAAAACTAAAATTATTTTGTGTATTATTATTCTCGAAACTATATTAAAGGTTATCATGTAAGGGATTGGACTCCTAACTAAAACAAAAGTAGTTGCAATCAATTATGCCTAAGAAGGGGGTAGGAAAAACAAGGAAAATCCTCCATATTTGTAAGAAAATTGAACTATGAACTGAAGGAGGCCCCCAAAAGAAAACATGACTAGAAATAAATGTAATGGGTGGAAGTTGTTTCAAGAGGACTCCAGGAGATGAAGGAAGTTAGATTAAAGAAAAGCCCAGTGGGATAGAAAAAGTGGACCAAAACGAAGAAATTAGAAAGACAGTGCTAGGGGTTAAGGAGGTGAAGTTGAGGAAGAAATCCTAAGTTGTGCACCTTGAAGGAAGGAGTAGAGCTCGTGGCGAACTGGTGAGAAACATAGTTTACAATTGGGAGGAACGTGGTAGCCTTTAATCTATTTTTAGGAAATTCTTATATAAGTGTATGAACATCAAGTGAGATTTGCATTAAATATATTATGTTGGTAGTTTAAAGTTATGAAAGGAATTAAATATGATTTCCTTATGGTATGTGTTTCTTTATGTGTATTCAAGAAAGTGAATGGTTAAAATTTTATTAATGCCTCTATGAGTAGAATGTGTGTGTGTGTGTGTGTGTGTGTGTGTGTTGCAAGAAGGCTAATGGGTAAATGAGAGATGGTTTAACTAATGATTTTTTGATAGGTAAAGACTAAACATTGATGTGTTGGAAAAGTTGGGGAAAAGAAACACTAATCAAGTATCAACCTTGACATTCACTATACAGTTGAATTTGAAAAGAAAAGAAAAATGAGAGGGACCAATTAAAGTAGTGGTTTACCTGGGTAGAAATGGATAAATATTGATTCATTTGTAGGTTGTGAGAGAAAAGGAGAAATTATAAAAAAATTGAATATAAGTGACATGTATTTTTTAGAAATTTAATACAAAATACATGTATATCTTGGATTCTCCTGATCTAACAATATGTTACTGTTAAATACAGAATCACTTCTATTAATCATTACGAAATTTAAAACATAATCGCCAATCACAATAACATGAAGACAGATCAATCACACATAACACAATTAATTTACCGAGGAAATATTATAGCTAAAAATCCCACTATCTCCTATTATGTATTATATCATGGATCATGAAACAATTATGTTAGCCCCCCCTATGAAATTTTTGACAAGAAAATAGGGGGCTAAATCATTTTTGAGTCTTCAAGGAATGCATTTCCTCTGAAAACACAGTCTCCTTGAAGCCTCTTCGTGTCTTTTATCCTTTGACAAGTCCCCTCTGCTGACTTCCCCTTTTAAAGCCTCTCTGTCATGTGAAGAAATGCCCAAAGGCCCCTTTTTCCCTCTCATTTACCCCACTTAACCTCTATTTTATTCCTCCTTGTCTCCCATTCTATTTCCCCATTTACCTCGACAATCCCCTTGAATCCTTCCCTTACTCTTTGTTTTCCCTTTTCTCCCCTTTCTCCCTCTATCGTTTCCCTTCTTCGCCTCCAAAATCCATCAAAATGGGCCCAAAACCCCTTTTCGACCTTATTATAGGGCTTAGCCCCTTTCCTGCCCGCCCCTTTCAAACCACTTCCCCACATGACCCTTCCCCAAGACCAAGCGCTTAAGCCTTGGGGGACAATCGCAATCGAAACAATCGGCGGGTGCATTTCTTTTGTTACAGCAAAGAACCCCGATGCGATTGGTTTCTAACGCATAAGCCCTGCGATGAGTTTTGGGCCGTCGATCTATCACAAGATCGGTGGCGGAGCGCTAATCGCAAGCCCCCCGCCCATCGAAATCGCAACACCCATGTCGCACCCTCCGATCAATCGCAACCTTGTCTTTCGATTCCCCGACCGCACTGTCCCCCGATTGCTTCGCAGCCATCCATTCTCCAGCCGATCCAACGGCTCAGCGCTGATCGCATCGTTGCTCCGCCGCCTCTCTCCATCTCCCTACGATTAGACATGGACCGTCGATCTGATCCCAGATCTAACGGTTGGTGTTTAATCGCAGCGTCTCCCCAATCGCAATCGGAACATTAGTGTTGTGCATTGTGATTGCTCCCCGCTCCGACCTCCGATTGCGATTGAGCGATTAGATCATAGCCGTCTGTTTCCTCCCAGATCTGACGGTTCTGGTTTATTCCCTCTCCGCCTCCGCCGGGTCCCACCTCCATGGCCTCTGCTCCATTGTTTTGCGTGTTTTCCTTTATATTTTGCCCAAGCAATAATCTTTGGGTTTTTACATTGATGATCGTTTCTCCGCCGCTCTGTGCTCTTTCCACCGATTCTCCACTGCTCCGCCACCTCTCCTCCTGCCTCCACAGCATTTCTCCACCATTGCCCGGTCTATAATATGTTTATTTCATAGCGCAGACAACACAGAGATGGCCAGTTCAGCACTGCCAGCAGAAGCAGCAGAAGCGGGATTTAAAAGGGGTTAATGACTATTGCTCATATAACTAACGTTAATCCCGCAGTCAAAGGATCAAGGCACAGTTGGAAGACTAAGAGCGCACCAGCAAGTCATAACTGCGCCACCTAACAGCAGAGTACTCTTCTCCAGATGTACGCCTTCCTACAGCGTTCTCCATGCCTCTTTAGCCGAAGTGCATCACGAGCAGAGCTTCGGCCCCAAGGCTGGCCTGCACGGGCAACGTTGTGGAGGTATGGAGAAGTCGCGTTTCCTCCATATCATCCCCTATTTCGAAATGGCGGCCACGGAACGCTCGACCGGAGAAGGACTCTAAAAAAAATATGCGGGGTCAATCGGCCTGACGAAGCTTTGTGACCTACGGAAGTACATACGGTCTGCAGTGCTGCCGTGCGCGCACAGCAGACGGACACTCCGCCGAAGTCTGTCTTAATAGAATTCATTAGTGTCTGCTTCTCTGTCTTCTCTCTTCTTCTCCCTGGGAAATTACGAGCTTGGTGTAAGGTTGTTTTATTTCGGTTGTTGCGTAGTCTCTGTTACGAAAATTCATTGTGGCTGACCGGCTTGATCTTGGGAAAGTTGCGAGTAGTTTGTGTGTAATAAGTACAGGAGGAAAATTAAAGGCACATCGACGACCATTGAGCTTATTGTACATGACTGGTTTTGCATCAATTAATCAAAGCACATTTCACAGGATCCTGGTCTATTACTATTGGTGATGTGTTTCTTACTCTATTTATTACATTTTCACATTGTTTCATTGTTCTTCTGGGCTTGCATCAGAATAATGGTATAGGATTCACCCTTGTTGGGTGCCCTATGCTGTCTGCTCTCCTTGCCTTGAATGTTTTCTGCTAAATGTGTTATCTAAAAGTAATTCATGGGTTTAACAGTCTGACGGATGTTATTACTCTTTGTTGTTTGTATGAACTTGGGGTTTCCTCTCGGATATTTCTTTGTAATCCTTATCTCTTGTCTTTCCTTTGGGTTATAAAACGGACACAAATTCAATGGAATACGAGTAGATCTATACTTGAGCCCCTTTGTCCCTTTGAGAGCTGCCTTTGAGTATGTCCAAGCAGGTCTGGAGTTAAATGACCTCTGACCTGATCTATAGACAGAAAATTGGTTGATTTCCTTATTTCACTTTCCCCCTTAATGTTCCATCCCATCATCTATCTAAAAAGATCCTTTAGTGTAGATTACTTGCCCTTTGGAAGCCTTAGCTAGTGGGTGCAAGTAATTTCCTCTCATGACTCCATAGCCCAATGGATGGCACTTTCTTGGCCTATCCTCTTTGCTGAAGCCTCCTGCTGCCATGTTCCTTTCCTCCCACTGCTTTCCCAGTCCATGATCTCTTAACCAACCCAGCAACCCTTCAACCAAATCATTTAAAACCCCCCTCTGTGCTTCATAACTAGCCTAACATCTTATTTTTGAGCTTTAAAGAGATATCATTCTTTGATCTATTTGGAGAGATCCCTCTCCAGGTATAGGAGGGCTAGATCCTAGGGCCCCAAAGTGGTTTGATGTTGTCTCATCTTTTGGTATTGCCAAATCTGCCAAAACATGGGAACCCCAACATAATGGCGACTCCGCTGGGGACAGATCAGTCAGCTTTGATTTGGTAAACCACTGTGGTGGACAGTAAGTTGTGAATCATCCACCTGGAGACTCCACGATTCTTGAATGATTAAAAGACTCCGCCGGTAATCAGCTGGCCACTGATTATCTGTGGTATCACATAAGACTCCACCGGGAGACCATGTCGCAGTGCAACATCATCCACGCCGAAGATCCAGTCACTTCGCTAATGGAAGACTCTGAACAATTTGCAGAAATAGATCCAAGCCTCATAGCAGAGTTTCAGAGTGGAGTAGCGAGTATACTGGCAGAAATTGAATGGGAGGACCTTCCAAAGGTTGTCCCTATTGGCTCACCACTCAATCAGCTACCTGCGCTTAAGAAGATGTTTCTTGATTTGGTGGTTGACAGATATGAAGCTGAGCTCGAACTATTGAACTCACAAGAAAAATCATACAAGTTCAGAGACCCAAGAGCATTCTTGGAAAGTCTCCCGCCCCCTAAAAATACAAAGATTCCGCTGCTGTTCGACGTGCAAGAAGAAGAAGATTCGGTTCTCAGGAGCCGCTTTGAGAACACAGTGGAAAATGAAGAAATAATTGAAGCTACCCAGGACGTAGACAGCCTTCCAATATGGGGAGGCCTAAAAGAAAAAAATGTACATCATATGTTCGTTGATCCTGTGGCAGAGTACATGGAGGCCCTGATATGCTCGAACGCTCCAGCATTGATCCTCAGCACGGGCTAGATTCATCAGGAATGGTCACTACTAATGGTGACCACCGTTTTAAAGAACCACAAGCAGAGCACGCTGTGGTTATCTCTGACAGGCAGTCAGTGCTCATACCCTTTTTCACTGTTATTAGACTGGATGCATTGGCATTATTGTATCACTTAAAGCATCAGAGATTTCCAGTTAGGGTAGGGTAGGTAGGAAAAGCTCAATAAAGCTCAGCCTATGAGCAAGTAGATTAGTTGTTTAAATTTCCGTCTTAGAATATAGAGAAGAAACCTGCTAGACAGTCTAATCCTAGTAGGTAGTAGTGTAGGTAGAGAAACATGTGAGACCAACAGTCTAATCTAGTCTCATGGAGTAATAAGGGTAGAGGTAGAATATGTTTATTTTTTCCTGTTTGAAAAGATTAATGATGTAAAAGGGTCTGCAAGTCCAAATGCACCCAAGAATAAAAAATGTTAGGACTATAGTGTGGGTAGATAGTGGTTTGGAAGAATTGTACTGCTGATATGTTGTCTTCACAGTTTGTGGCAGCCGATCAAAGAAAGAGATGGATGGTTCAAGTAGCAGGCATCTGGCCTACACCAAGAGATCAATTTCTGAATTCTTGACTCCTTCAAGAAGAAGCCATCCCCATGTGGAGCCACTGTTAGCCCCCCCTATGAAATTTTTGACAAGAAAATAGGGGGCTAAATCATTTTTGAGTCTTCAAGGAATGCATTTCCTCTGAAAACACAGTCTCCTTGAAGCCTCTTTGTGTCTTTTATCCTTTGACAAGTCCCCTCTGCTGACTTCCCCTTTTAAAGCCTCTCTGTCATGTGAAGAAATGCCCAAAGGCTTTTCCTCAAATTCCCCCACTTAACCTCCTAGGAAATTTTATTCCTCCTTGTCTCCCATTTTATTTCCCCATTTACCTCCACAATCCCCTTGAATCCTTCCCTTACTCTTTGTTTTCCCTTTTCTCCCCTTTCTCCCTCTATCGTTTCCCTTCTTCGCCTCCAAAATCCATCAAAATAGGCCCAAAACCCCTTTTCGACCTTATTATAGGGCTTAGCCCCTTTCCTGCCCGCCCCTTTCAAACCACTTCCCCACGTGACCCTTCCCCAAGACCAAGCGCTTAAGCCTTGGGGGCCAATCGCAATCGAAACAATCGGCGGGTGCATTTCTTTTGTTACAGCAAAGAACCCCGATGCGATTTGGTTTCTAACGCATAAGCCCTGCGATGAGTTTTGGGCCGTCGATCTATCACAAGATCGGCGGCGGAGCGCTAATCGCAAGCCCCCCGCCCATCGAAATCGCAACACCCATGTCGCACCCTCCGATCAATCGCAATCTTGTCTTCCGATTCCCCGATCGCACTGTCCCCCGATTGCTTCGCAGCCGTCCATTCTCCAGCCGATCCAACGGCTCAGCGCTTATCGCATCGTTGCTCTGCCACCTCTCTCCATCTCCCTCCGATTAGACATGGACCGTCGATCTGATCCCAGATCCGATGGTTGGTGTTTAATCGCAGCATCTCCCCAATCGCAATCAGAACATTTGTGTTGTGCATTGTGATTGCTCCCCGCTCCAACCTCCGATTGCGATTGAGCGATTAGATCATAACTGTCCGTTTCCTGCCAGATCTGACGGTTCTGGTTTATTCCCTCTCCGCCTCCGCCGAGTCCCACCTCCATGGCCTCTGCTCCATTGTTTTGCGTGTTTTCCTTTGTATTTCGCCCAAGAAATAATCTTTGGGTTTTTACATTGTTGATCGTTTCTCCGCCGCTCTGTGCTCTTTCCACCGATTCTCCACTACTCCGCCACCTCTCCTCCTGCCTCCACGGCATTTCTCCACCACTGCCCGGTCTATAATATGTTTATTTCATAGCGTAGACAACACAGAGATGGCTAGTTCAACACTGCCAGCAGAAACAGCAGAAGCGGGATTTAAAAGGGGTTAATGACTATTGCTCATATAACTAACGTTAATCCCGCAGTCAAAGGATCAAGGCATAGTTGGAAGACTAAGAGCGCACCAGCAAGTCATAACTGCGCCACCTAACAGCAGAGTACTCTTCTCCATATGTACGCCTTCCTACAGCGTTCTCCATGCCTCTCGAGCCTAGGGAAATTAAATGCACAAACAGGAGCTTCATTAAAGACTGTCTGAGCAACAGTAATGGAGGTATGGAGAAGTCGCGGACTTCCATCCATGTCATCTATTTCAGAATGGCAGCACAGAGCTCCAGACAGCCAGAAGGACTCTAAAAGAAATATACGAGGTCAATCGGCCTGACAGAGGCTTCCCTAGCCGGCCAACAGAGTACATACAGCGCTGCATTCTGCCATTAAGCAGCATGGGCGTGGACACTCCGCCGAGTCTGTCTTAATGAGATTCATTAATTGTCTAGCTACCTCTGTCTTCTCTCTTCTTCTCCTATAAGAATTCCCAGAAACGAATTGTAAAGGTTGTTGTTCAGTTGCTGCGTAGTCTGCTGTTAGAGGGATTCATTTGTGACTGTTAGAACAGTCTTGGGAGGAAGTTGCGTATGCCTTGTATGTGGCCAGTCGAGGAAATGGTCCCACCGTGATGTACCATTGAGCCATATTTTACATGACTCGGTTTTGCATCAATTAACTGTTATATTTTGCCAGATCCTCGTCTATTACTATTGGGTGATGTGTTTTCATTCCCCCGTTTATTACATTTTCACATTGTTTCATGTTCTTCCGGTAGGCATCGTAATGGTGATAGATCACCCCACAGTGCCCTGCGTCGTTCGCTCTCCCTACCTCAATGTTTTCTGCTGCATGTGCTATCTAAGAGTAGATCCACGGGTTTAACCAGTGCAGCGGATGTTATTTCCTGCTGGCTGATGTATGAACTTGGGGGTTTGCCTCTTAGATCTTTCTCTGTAATCTTACCTCTGTTTTTCCCTTGGAGTTGCTAAAGCAGACCTGGAGTTAAATGACCTCTGGCCTGATCTATAAGCAGCCCCTTTGTCTCTTCGAGAGCTGCCTTTGAGTATGTCCAAGCAGGTCTAGAGTTAAATGACCTTTGACCTGATATATAGACAGAAATCTGGTTGTTCTCCTTCTTCCACTTTCCTCCTTAATGTTCCACCCCATCATCTATCTAAAATATCCTTTAGTATTAGATGACTTTCCCTTTGGAAGCCTTGGCTAGTGGATGCAAGTAATTTCCCTTTCATGACTCCATAGCCCAATGGATGGCACTATCTTGGCCTATCCTCCTTGCTGAAGCATCCTGCTGCCATGTTCCTTTCCTCCCATTGCTTTCTCGGCCTATGATCTCCTAACCAACCCAACAACCCTTCAACCAAATCATTTAAAACCCCCTTCTGTGCTTCATAACTAGCCTAACATGTCATTCTGAGCTTCAAAGAGACATCATTCTTTGATCTATTTGGAGAGATCCCTCTCTGGGTCCAGGAGGGCTAGATCCTAGGGCCCCAAAGTGGTTCTGATGCTGTCTCATCTTTTGGTATTTCCAAATCTACCAAAACATGGGAACCCCAACATAATGGTGACTCCACTGGGGAGAGATCAGTCATCTTTGATTTGGTAAACCATTGTGGTGGACAGTAAGTTGTGAATCATCCACCTGGTCACTCCACGATTCTTGAATGATTAAAAGACTCCACAGGTGATCAGCTGGCCACTGATTATCTTGGTTTCACATAAGACTCCACTGGGAGACCATGTCGCAGTACAACATCATCCACGCCAAAAATCCAGTCACTTCGCTAAGGGAGGACTCTGAACAATGTGCGGAAATAGATCCAAGCCTCATAGCAGAGTTTCAGAGTGGAGTAGCGAGTGTACTGGCAGAAATTGAATGGGAGGACCTTCCAAAGGCTGTCCCTATTGGCTCAGCACTCAATCATCTACCTGCGCTTAAGAAGATGTTTCTTGATTTGGTGGTTGACAGATATGAAGCTGAGCTCGAAATTTTGAGCTCACAAGAGAAATCATACGAGTTCAGAAACCCGAGGGCCTTTTTGGAAAGTCTCCCACCCCCTAAAGGAGAAGAAATTCCACTGCTCTTCGAAATACAAGGAGAAGAAGATCTGGTTTCCTAGAGCCACCCTGAAGATGCAGTGGATAATACAAGAATCACAACTGCCCACGAAGTAGACAGCCTACCAATCATGGCAGGCCAAAAGGAAGAAAGCATACATCAAGTGTTCGTGGATCCTGTGGTAGAGTACATGGAGGCCCTGATATGCTCGAACGCTCCAGCATTGATCCTCAGCACGGGCCAGATTCATCAGGAATGGTCACTACTGATGGTGACCACAGTTTTGAAGAACCACAAGAAGAGCGCCCTGTGGTTATCTCTGACAGGCAATCAATGCTCATATCCTTTTTCACCGTTATTAGACTAGCTGCATTGGCATTATTGTATCACTTAAAGCATCAGAGATTTCCAGTTAGGGTAGGGTAGGTAGGAAAAGCTCAATAAAGCTCAGCCTATGAGCAAGTAGATTAGTTGTTTAAATTTCTGTTTTAGAATGTAGAGAAGAAACCTGCTAGACAGTCTAATCCTAGCAGGTAGTAGTGTAGGTAGAGAAACATGTGAGACCAACAGTCTAATCTAGTCTCATGGAGTAATAAGGGTAGAGGTAGAATAGGTTTATTTTTTCCTGTTTGAAAATATTAATGATGTAAAAGGGTCTGCAAGTCCAAATGCACCCAAGAAGAAAAAATGTTAGGACTATAGTGTGGGTAGGTAGTGGTTTGGAAGAATTGTACTGCTGATATGTTGTCTTCACAGTTTGTGGCAGCTGATCAAAGAAAGAGATGGATGGTTCAAGCAGCAGGCATCTGGCCTACACCAAGAGATTAATTTTTGAATTCTTGACTCCTTCAAGAAGAAGCCATCCCCATGTGGAGCCACTGTTAGCCCCCCCGATGAAATTTTTGACAAGCAAATAGGGGGCTAAATCATTTTTGAGTCTTCAAGGAATGCATTTCCTCTGAAAACACAGTCTCCTTGAAGCCTCTTCGTGTCTTTTATCCTTTGACAAGTCCCCTCTGCTGACTTCTCCTTTTAAAGCCTCTTTGTCATGTGAAGAAATGCCCAAAGGCCCCTTTTTCCCTCTCATTTCCCCCACTTAACCTCTATTTTATTCCTCCTTGTCTCCCATTCTATTTCCCCATTTACCTCCAGAATCCCCTTGAATCCTCCCCTTACTCTTTGTTTTCCATTTTCTCCCCTTTCTCCCTCTATCGTTTCCCTTCTTCGCCTCCAAAATCCATCAAAATGGGCCCAAAACCCCTTTTCGACCTTATTATAGGGCTTAGCCCCTTTCCTGCCCGCCCCTTTCAAACCACTTCCCCACGTGACCCTTCCCCAAGACCAAGCGCTTAAGCCTTGGTGGCCAATCGCAATCGAAACAATCAGCGGGTTCATTTCTTTTGTTACAGCAAAGAACCCCGATGCAATTTGGTTTCTAACGCATAAGCCCTGCGATGAGTTTTGGGCCGCCGATCTATCACAAGATCGGCGGCGGAGTGCTAATCGCAAGCCCCCTGCCCATCGAAATCGCAACACCCATGTCGCACCCTCCGATCAATCGCAACCTTGTTTTCCGATTCCCCGACCGCACTGTCCCCCGATTGCTTCGCAGCCGTCCATTCTTCAGCCGATCCAACGGCTCAGCGCTGATCGCATCGTTGCTCCGCCGCCTCTCTCCATCTCCCTCCGATTAGACGTGGACCGTCGATCAGATCCCATATCCGACGGTTGGTGTTTAGTCGCAGCGTCTCCCCAATCGCAATCAGAACATTCGTGTTGTGCATTGTGATTGCTCCCCGCTCCAACCTCCGATTGCGATTGAGTGATTAAATCATAGCCGTCTGTTTCCTCCCAGATCTGACGGTTCTGGTTTATTCCCTCTCCGCCTCCGCCGGGTCCCACCTCCATGGCCTCCGCTCCATTGTTTTGTGTGTTTTCCTTTGTATTTCTCCCAAGCAATAATCTTTGGGTTTTTACATTGTTGATCATTTCTCCGCCGCTCTGTGCTCTTTCCACCAATTCTCCACTACTCCGCCACCTCTCCTCCTGCCTCCACGGCATTTCTCCACCACTGCCTGGTCTATAATATGTTTATTTCATAGCGCAGACAACACAGAGATGGCCAGTTCAGCACTGCCAGCAGAAGCAGCAGAAGCGGGATTTAAAAGGGGTTAATGACTATTGCTCATATAACTAACGTTAATCCCGCAGTCAAAGGATCAAGGCACAGTTGGAAGACTAAGAGCGCACCAGCAAGTCATAACTGCGCCACCTAACAGCAGAGTACTCTTCTCCAGATGTACGCTTTCCTACAGCGTTCTCCATGCCTCTTGAGCCCAGGGAAATTAAATGCACAGACAGGAGCTTCATTAAAGACTGTCTGAGCAACAGTAATGGAGGTATGGAGAAGTCGCGGACTTCCATCCATGTCATATATTTCAGAATGGTAGCACAGAGCTCCAGACAGCCAGAAGGACTCTAAAAGAAATATACGAGGTCAATCGGCCTGACAGAGGCTTCCCTAGCCGACCTACAGAGTACATACAGCGCTGCATTCTGCCATTAAGCAGAATGGGCGTGGACACTCCGCCGAGTCTGTCTTAATGAGATTCATTAATTGTCTAGCTACCTCTGTCTTCTCTCTTCTTCTCCTATAAGAATTCCCAGAAACGAATTGTAAAGTTTGTTGTTTAGTTGCTGCGTAGTCTTCTGTTAGAGGGATTCATTCGACTGTTAGGACAGTCGTGGGAGGGAAGTTGCAGAGTAGTTTGTATGTAATAGGCTGGGAGGAGAAAGTCTGGGCTGTAACAGCCATTGAGCCATATTGTACATGACTGGTGTTGTATCAATTAATCAAAGCACTTTTCACAGGATCCTGGTCTATTACTATGGGTGATGTTCTTCTTAACTCTGTTTATTTCATTTCCATATTGTTTCATGTTCTTCTAGTAGGCATCAGAATAATGGTATAGGATTCACCCTTGTTAGGTGCCCTATGCTGTCTGCTCTTCCTACCTTTATGTTTTCTGCTCTATGTGCTATCTAAGAGTTAATTCATGGGTTTAACCAGTGCAGCGGATGTTATTGCCTGCTGGCTGATGTATGGACTTAGGGGTTTGCTTCTTAGATGTTTCTTTGTAATCTTATCTCTGTTTTTCCCTTGGAGTTGCTAAAGCAGACCTGGAGTTAAATGACCTATGGTATGATCTATAAGCTGCCCCTTTGTCTCTCTGAGAGCTTCCTTTGAGTATGTCCAAGCAGGTCTGGAGTTAAATGACCTCTGACCTGATCTATAGACAGAAAATTGGTTGTTTTCCTTCTTTCACTCTCCTCCTTAATGTTCCATCCCATCATCTATCTAAAAATATCCTTTAGTGTAGATGACTTGCCCTTTGAAAGCCTTGGCTAGTGGATGCAAGTAATTTCCCTCTCATGACTCCATAGCCTAATGGATGGCATTGTCTTGGCCCATTCTCCTTGCTGAAACATCTTGTTGCTTTGTTCCTTTTCTCCCATTGCTTTCCCAGTCCATGATCCCCTAACCAACCCAGCAACCCTTCAACCAAACCATTTAAAACCCCCCTCTGTGCTTCATAACTAGCCTAACATCTCATTTTGAGCTTCAAAGAGACATCATTCTTTGATCTATTTGGAGAGATCCCTCTCCGGGTCTAGGAGGGCTAGATCCTAGGGCCCCAAAGTGGTTTGATGTTGTCTCATCTTTTGGTATTGCCAAATATGCCAAAACATGGGAACCCCAACAAGCTCCAAGCTCCTTATGGAGTTATATTCTTTAAAACCTTAGTAGGAGTGTGATTTACTATGTAATTTGCATAGTTAATTGCTTCCGCCTAAAAATTGAGACCGGGTCTTTTAGATTCAAGCATACAATTAGCCATTTCTTTTAAGGTGCGATTATTCCTTTTAGCTACACCATTTTTTGGTGGAATATATGGAACATTATGTTGCAATTGAATGTCATGATTAGTGCAAAAGTTGATAAATTTGTTGTTAACATATTCTCCTCCATTTTATGATCTTAACTTAGGAATTTGATGTCCAGATTATTTCTCAAAAAAGGCCTTAAGGCCAAGAACATGTTAAAAACTTCACCATTGAGTTTTAATAAGTATAACCAAGTGCACTTGGAAAAATCATCAATGAAAGTTAAGAAATACTTACAACCAGAGAAAGAATCAACAGGAAGTGGACCACATAAATCACTGTGCACAAGCTGCAAAGGGGCTAGTGCCAAGAGGCACGTTTGTCAAAACTATCCTGATGATGTTTTCCGAGTACACATCTAGAGAAAACACCATGTCGGCAAGATACCATAGGAAGACTTGTCACCATATTTTCTTTTCATAGAGTTTGAAGAGAGCGATAGTTTAAGTGACCAAATCGCTCATGCCAAAGTTTGCTCACTTCATCATTATGAGAAAAAAAACGGAGGGAAGACATGATGACCCAAAGCTTTCAAACTTATACAGCCTTGTGGAATCATCAGCAATTCCAATAGCTAAAATATTTCTAGGATCATTGAGGTCCTTGATTACAACATCATGAGGTGAGAATTCTACTATTTTCCCTTCACCTGAATGAGTTATCTGATAAACATATAGAAGGTTGCATGAAAAGGTAGGAACACATAGTACATCATTAAACTGACCATTATCTAGATGAATGGTTCTAGATCCTACAACACTAAGAGATCTATCATCACCAACATAAATATGTTTGGTGTTTCAATCATTTACAGAAGAAATTATGGCTTTATTTTTGGCCATGCGGTAAGAAGCTCTAGAATCAATGAGATGCTCATGAGAATGAGAAGAAGAAGATACATTTAATGCATAACCAAATGCTTGACAACCACAACCAGAGAGTGCCATTCTTGAAGATGAAGTTGAAGAGGTCTCCAAATTGATGTGGTGCTTCTTCATTTTTGCTTCCAAGGCTACCATCTTCTTAAAACATTTGGAGTCTACATGGTGATCACAATTACAAAAGTTGCAACGTCTATCTATTTTCTTCCCTTAGTTTTTAGTTTCCTTATCAATTTGGTGAGTTTCTTTTTCAGTTTGCAGCTTTGCTTAGGATCCTTGTTTAGTTTAAGACCATACCTTTTAGGATACTTCTTCTTGGGATTATTTTGATATGGTTTTTGTTGGGCTGCTAAGGATTTCTTAGAAGCATTTCCTAAAGTGATAAGTCCAGGGTGTAAGAGTTTTTCTTTTTCTCTTATCAAATAATCAAAAAAGGCATCAAAAGAGAGGTTCTTGTAGGCGACTCTTGAAGAAATGATGGCTCTGATACATTGTAGGAATTTATAGGGTAAGTTCCTTATATCAAAAACCAAAGGTCACCACTAACAAAAAGATCACAAATCATTACACCAGTATTATCACATGGTTAAAACCCTCGAAGAGGGAAACAGTTCACAACCTGAGCCAACGCGGCCACTTCAGGAAATTTATTAATATAAAAAGAAAGGTTACATATATTTCTCTCATAAACGGTTATCGGACAAATGACCCTCCATGCTCTTTAAATAGAGATCATGGACCAATCGGGTGTTAAGCCATGGATCAAGTGTCGTTAATACCGAGGAGAGAGTGAAGTGTCTGATCACTACAAATCATGACTGTTGGATTATAAGTTACAAATGTACATAGTAAAGAAACACACTTCACCTACTCTACACTAGACTAAGTTATTCTTAACTATTTCCTATGTGTCAGAATACTCTAATAGCTTCATTTGAAGCTTTATTATGTTTTAAGCCTATAATTAATCATTTAAGAGTTTTTGGCTTGAAAGCTTTTGCTCATGTTCCAAAAGAGGATAGGAAGAAACTAGATTCAAAGGCCATTAAATGCATTTTTGTTGGGTACTTTACAAATTTTAAAGCATATAAATTGTTTAATCCTTCTACTCACAAAGTGTTTGTGAGTAGAGATGTAATATTCCATGAGCAGGTTAATGATGGAAACTGTTATGAAGGCAATGAAGAGTGGGGCATGCCTTTACTGGTGGAATATGGAAGTGATGAAACAAGGGACAGTCATGAGCAACAACAACAACAGAAAAGGGAAGAATCAAATGATATAGATGCAATCAATAGTCCAAGTCCATTAAGGAATGATCAAAATAGATTTGAGGCCACTCTAATACCAAGAGGATCAAGTAGGCAGACTCAATTACCTGCCAGGTCTAAATACTATTCCCTCATGAAAAATATCTTGAATTTTTTTGAGCCCTTCAACTATAGAGAGGCAAGTGAATATGATAAATGGAGGGAATTCATGGAAGAAGAATATGAGTCAATACTTAAAAAACAAAACTTGGGATCTAGTTGAACTGTGTGAAGGTAAACAAACCATAGGTTGAAAATAGATATACAAGCCTAAGTTTAAAGGAGACGGTAGTATAGATAAATATAAAGCTAGGTTGGTGGCTAAGGGGTATTCTCTGAAATAAGGTATTAATTATGAAGAAACCTTCACCCCTATAGTGAAGTTAAACACCATTATAATGTTAATAGCCATAGCTACGAAACATCACTGGAAAATACACCAACTAGATGTGAAATATTCTTTCTTAAATGGTGAATTAAAAGAGGAGGTGTATTTAACACAACCTGAAGGGTTTGTTCAACAAGGGCAAGAAAATTTAGTATGTAGATTGAGGAAAACATTGTATGGATTCAAACAGGCACCCACGTCATGGTATGAAAAAAATGACTCATTTGTAGTACAACATAATTACAAGAGAAGCAATAACGACTCAAATCTATATATTGTGTTTGAAAAAAAGGGTATTTTTTTTATTTCATTGTATGTAGATGATATTACTATTATAGGAAATATTGATGAGATCATTAAAGAAATCAAAGTGCAAATGTACAAGGTTTTTGAGATGAAATACCTTGGAGAGTTAGACTATAGTTTGGGTCATGAAGTTTGGAGGGATTCTCGCCAGACTTTTCTGTCTTAGGGAAAGTGTGTCAAGAGCTTATTTAAAAAGTTTAAAATGGATCACTGCAAAGATGCCCTAGTGGCTTTACAAAAAAATTTCAAACTTCAGAATGATGATGATTCTAAGGAGGTGGATGCAACATTGTACAAACAACTAGTTGGGAGTTCGATTTATCTAACTATAACTATACCTGATTTAGCTTTTGCGGTCAGTGTTTTAAGCCAGTTTATGTCAAAACCTCTTGAGAGTCATTGGGTGGCAGTGAAAGGCATCTTAATATATCTTCAAGGAAACTTAGACTTTGGTATTAAATATACTGATTCATTTGTTGTTAGATTGACAAGTTTTTCAAATTCAGATTGGGCGAGAAATTTGGATGATAGACAATCCATAACAGGTTATGCATTCAACATTGGGTTCGAGGTCATTGCATAGAGCAACAAGAAGCAAAAATATTGTATCCTTATCTTCTACAGAAGTGGAGTATCAAGAAATGTGTGCAACAACGTGTGAGGCAGTTTGGTTTAGGATACTTCTCCATAATGCCTAAGAAGAACAAAAATATGCAACAATTATCAGATATGACAACCAGAGCTCAATCAAACTTGCACTTTGTTTCACAAAAACACAAAGAATATTGATATGCAGTTTCACTTTGTTAGAGAGAAGGTTCAATCAAAATAAATTTAGATTGAATAATGTAATACTTGTGATAATGCAACAAACATTTTTACCAAGCCCCTTGGAAGAATTAAATTTGAATTATTTAGGGATATTTTAGAAGTACTATTGAACCCTTTCTCCATTAAGAGGGAGTTTTGTAATTAATGGAGAATATGTATTATTGGAGAGAGTCTATTTATTAGTTGTGTATGTATCCTAGTTTAGGAATTAGTTCCTATTTTCTAGGTGTTAGTTATAACTCCCCTATTCTCGTGTAAACTTATATATTCTTGATGTTAATGATTAATGAGTAGAGTGTTTTCTGGTTGGGCAGTCTCCAAGTGCAGCTTGCTCACAGGTGAGCTGCTATTTTTCAATATATAAGTTTCGTCTTATATTTTTAATAGTTGCATAAAGATAATCAAATGTCGATGTAGAATATTTATTCAATAAATCATGTAGCGCCACACTATAGTAAATTTATTTCCTTATTTTATGGAGGATATTAACAATTTATCGTTAGATGTCGAATTACTCCCTTAGTTCCTTTGGTGAAGATATCAATATTTCTAGTTAGAAGCCGAGTTATTCCTTTAGTTTCTTATCTCCTGTTTTACATCGACATTTGTAAATGGAAGTCCTCTTACTATCATTTAATAACCCTTTTTTCATTAAAGTCCAATTATTCCCTTGGTTATTTATCAGAAGTCGAATTGTTTGTTAGATATTTTAGAAGGGTTTTAGGAATTTTTTCTGGTTAAAATTAGACAAACTTGAATGTAGAGGTGGAAATACAAAAGAATGAATTCAAAATTAGGAATGGAGCAAACAACTCTTCTCGTCATTTAAAATCAGTTAAATAAACTACATAGGAGACAAGGAAACAAACAATAATAAATAAATCGAGAAAGCCCCAACTAAAACTCAACTAACAAAACATAATGTAAAATGACTATGACACCTAGAAGACATTGGCATTAATTCTCAAGTGATTTCTTTGGAATTCAAATACATTTGTGCTCAATGGTTTTGTAAAAGTATTTCCAGCTCATCTCGTGATCCACAAAAATGAAGTAAGACATCTCCATCATTGACAAACTCACTAATGAAATGAAAACATGATGTAAATATGATTTCTCTTTTTTTAAAAGACATGATTTTTGGATAAAGAGATAGTAGAGATATTATCATAGAAGATAGGAGTTGGCTCCTTTTCATCATTTGAAATATCCTTCAATAGTCTTCTCAACCATTCTGCTTGATGAATTGCTAAATTTGCAGCTACATACTTTGCCTTTGAAGAAGATATTGAAACGAATGGTTTTTTCCTGGATTCCCATGAGATCATATTGGTTCCCAAGTGAAAATCATACCCTAAGGTGATTTTTCAATCATTTAAACTGCCTATATAGTTGTTTTCTGTATAGCCTAAAAGTAAACAATCTTCATAATGTGTGTAGAACAAGCCATAGTATACTATTCCTGCAACATATGTTAAGGGGTATTGTAATATTTAGAAAAGGGGTTTTGTGAAAACATTACATTTTTAGAGAATTTTTAGACTTGTTGCCTTTGTAGAATCCCAACAACAACCATAGCCAATCGCTATGTTTGCAAGTTGAATTTCTTTTTGAGCCACAATCAACCATTGATCAACAAATGGGAAAATACAAGAGGCTAATATGGTCAAAGCAACAACAAGGGTTGTTTTAGATACATTTGAATGAGTTGAATGCAAAAAGACAAAAGAAATACTTAAAAGCCAAAAGAAAAAATAAAGTGTTCATAGCAAAATGCATAAAATAATTAGTAGATGGTAGCATTATTCCCCTCATTACAGATGCAAAGACAACCAAGGAGGCTTGGGATACCCTTGAGAGGATCTTTTGTGTAAGGGGTAGTATTCAATTTGAAGATGATGGTGGATATATAGAAACAAATGTACAACCAAATGAAGCATTTAGTGAATCCCACTTTAATGTAGATGAAATGATGATGATCTGTTACAGAGGTTGAGAAAGAACACATCAATTCTTGTGAATCCCACTATGCACAACCACTAGTAGATGACCATTCATTGAATCCAACAAAAGAGCTTGTGATGATAGTGAAGTTGTCATTCGAACAATAATTGTTATGGTGAATCCAACAATTCAATTTTTTGATGTTAATGTTGATGAATACCAGTTGGCTAATGATGAATGGTTACATATTATGCAACAAAAACATCTTATTGATAAATTTTTATTTGTTAAGAGAAACCTAATTGAGTCTGAAAACCAAGTGGAAGAAAACCTCTTTGAAGTAGTAGAAGTTAGTAAATAATTGGAAGCAATTAAGGCAGAGAAGGAAGCACAAGGAGAGAAATATATCATTATAGAACAAAAAGACCAAAAGTGATATGGTTTTTCAAATATTTTTAATCCTAACATTGGTTTCAAGTGTGCAGGTAAATAAGATGATTATGAAGAAGAATTAAAGTTCCTTTAGGCATGACTTGTAACACCATGTCTTAATAAATTCTACATAGAATTTGTGAAAATGAATGTTGAAGACAACATGGATGATGAAAACATTAATGAAATTTTCATGTATTGGAGTCCTAAAGAGATAAATTTGTATTATAAACTTATGTGATAGCAAAATATTGATGATGAAAATCAAATAATAAAATATGACATGTGGTAGCGATCCACATACAAGCCTACTTTTGAACAAGTAGAGGACATACATGGAAAACTTGGAACAATGGAAGTGCTATACCAACGCATGAAGAAACTAAACTTTGAAGCCTACAAAAAAAAAGATAAATTTGAAACAATCTAGAGGATACAATATTTGGAAGAAAATAAAAAGATAAGGAAATATAGTTGATGTCAAAATTTTTAAATTGTAATCCTAGCTAAGACTTACATCAAAAGGTATGTTAGTTTAAATCTTTGTGGTTGTATTTAAGGGGGGGTGTTGGAGAATCTAATTCTAACCACTATCTAGGTGTCATAACTATCTATCCAAGTGTCATAGTTAGTTCAAGTCCAGTCCTGTCAAGTTAAATTTAGTTCTAGTTGAGTGTCACTCCAATAATTAATTATTGTTGTCTCTTATGCAATTTAGTTCATTGTTTATAATATTGAAAAGAGAACTTTTGCGCCACATTTTTCAATCTTTAACATGTTGGAGAAATTAATTCCAACAGATTGTTAGGTCTCATATCTATCTATCAAAATTTCAAAGTATGTTTGAGTCTGGTTCAGTCTAGTTCGGTTGAGTTCTAGTTGAGTCTCACTACAATGATTGATTAATGTTGTCTCTTGTTTTTCTCCTATGTATTATATTTAGTTGTTGATAATATTGAGAGGAGCACTTCTACTCCCAAATTTTCAATCTTTAACACAATTGCTAAGATTTTGGTAGGGATTTGTGAGAATTGCAATTGAGTTGTAAAATCTCCACAATATAGCTATCCTAGGAGTTTTTCAGGGTGCTGAATTCATACATGCAATAAAAAATCCTATTTAAACAACAAAAAAGGAAATTTTATCGAAAATATTTCACCTCATTCCAACCAAAATCTCCAAATAATCTCTGTTTTAGAGAACTTCTTTCTCATTATAAGTCGAATGATTCCCTTAGTTATTTTTACAAATGATGTTGACATTTTCATTAGAGGTCCCCTTACTTCCTTTGTGACCTATATCGACTATTCTCATAGGAAATTATTCCCTTAGTTCCTTTATCATCCGAATGATATCGACATTTCTCATGAGAAGTCTAATTATTCCTTTATTTAGGACTATATCAACATTTCTCATTAGAAGTCGAATTATTCCCTTGGTTCCTTTATATCTGAGATTATATCGACCTTTTATAGTAATTTTTTTATTGGTGAAGATACATCATGGTCATGTATAATAATTACGATTGAATAATTGGTGAGGCCACATCATGTTCGTGTATAATAATAACACCTGAATAGATTAGAGAATTGGATAGGTGACTTATCATCTAGAAGTGCCTTAATAGAACACTCGGCCACCATCTATCCAAGATTTTCTGCATGAATTATTTCCATATTTCATTCACAAATGATATCAACATTTCTAATTAGAAATCCAACCCTTACTTCCCTTGCGAAAAGATATAGACAGCTCCCATTAGAAGTAGAATCATTCCCTTAGTTCCTTTATCATTAGGATGATATCAACATTTCTGATCAGAAATTGAATCATTCCTTTAGTTCCAATGGAATTTTTTCTTCAAAAGTCGAATCAACCCCTTAGTCCTTTTATGAAAGATATTGATATTTCTAATTAGAAGTAAAATGATTCCCTTAGTTTCTTTATCTTCAGGACGATATCACCATGTCTCATTAGAAGTCCAATTATTCCTTTAGTTACTTTAAAGATGACATCAACACTTCTCATCAGAAGTTGAATTAATTCCCTGCTTCTTTATTTTAGATATATACATTTCTAATTAGAAGTTGAATTTTTCGTTCAATTACTTTATCGTCTAGAAGATATCGAAATTTCTCATTGAAGTCCAAGTATTCCCTTGGTTCCTTTATATCTAGTATTATATCGACATTTCTCATTAGAAGTCAAATTATTTCCATACTTCCTTTAAAAGCGATATCAACATTTATCATTAGAATTAGAATTAATCTCTTAGTTCCTTTATGAAAGATTGAGATATCGACATTTCTCATTAGAAGTGGAATTATTGCCTTCGTTCCTTTATCGTCCACATGATATTGACATTTTTCATGAGAAGTCGAATCACTGCCTTAGTTCCAATTAACGTTTCTCATCAAAAGTCGAATCATTCCCTTAGTTCCTTTGAATATATCCACATTTACTTGGTTGAAGCTACAAAACTTGTGCTTCATGTGCCACTACCAGATGCTTGTTGATGACGAGGAGAAGCAACAAGTGGACGAGGCCAAATCATCGGAGGAGAATAGAAAGGATGGGCGTGAGAGACAATAAAACATGTCAAATTTGGAGGGTGGACAGAATGGCTAGGATGACAGTGAGTGGAGGATATTTTCTTTGGTAATTCCCTCGCCACTTATTAGGTTCCTATTTTTTGTTGACGTCAAGTTGTCAGTTGGAAGAGTGGCAACTATTTCCCTTATGGAACTGTGGGATACATTTATGCTTTACATGGCAGTGGTGGATCATGATATGGTGGTGCTTCTAATTGACCGTGGAGTTGTTTACGGTTTACTTTTCTCTTATATATCTATGAGGCTTTCATATTTTTACCATTTTTTGTAGTTATTTTATTATGTATATATATATTTTTTTAAGGTCAAGGTCAAAAGATCAACTTGTGTGTTAGTAAGGTCAAGTTGTTTGATCAACTTCTAAACACATTAAGTATCCATATCGCCTTCCTAGAAACTAACAGATAATCGAAAGCAAAATATCTGACAGATGGTGGTAGGTTGATAGAGTAGTTCATTACTTGGTAACTTTTAACATGGAAGCCCTGATAGGCCAAGCATGCCAATATTGTTGATCTTACAAGTTTGTCAATAATGATTAGAGACAATTGTACCTTAAATAAGTTAAGTGGGAAACTCGAAGATTTTGGTGGAGAAAAAGCATGGTTCATGAGATTTCATAGTGGGTAGAAGTACTACTGAAGACCATATCAGACAAATATCACTTATATTTGTAATTTTTGCATTAATCTTTGTAATACTAATCTTTGTAATGTAACCATTAAGGGAGGGACTTGGAATTAACGCCTACAATATTATATTAACATATTTGGTTTGTGGCTTGTATGAGTTTGTTGAGAGATTTTCTCAACAATATTCACCTGCTTAAAAATCTATTGGATCTCATACGCACTATATATCTTTGAGGTATTTTGATTTGAAGAGTGAAATATAAGAATAGTTTTGTATAGCATGTGCACAATGTTCGCTCTTCTAATTTCTATTTCATTTTTCATTAGAAAGAAAATTATTCCCTTAGTTTTTTTATGGTTAGAAGATATCTACATGTATCATTAGAAGTCCACTTATTCCTTTAGTTCGACGATATTGATATTGTTAACTAGAAGTCGAATTATTCCTCGAGTTCCTTGTCAACAATTCTCAATAGAATTTGATTTAATTCCATACTTCCTTTAAAAATGATATCGACATTTATCAGTAGAACTCGAATTAATCTTCTAATTCCCGAATGAAATATCAAGATATTGACATTTCTCATCATAATTCGAACCATTTCTTTAGTTTCAATCGATATTTCTCATCAAAAGTCGAATCATTCCTTTAGTTCCTTTACCGAAGATATCAACACTATTCATTAGAAGTAAAATTATTCCCTTAGTTTCTTTATAATCATGACGATTTAGTCATGTTTCATTAGAAGTCCAATTATTCCTTTAGTTCCTTTAGTTTCAATCGATATTTCTCATCAAAAGTTGAATCATTCCTTTAGTTCCTTTACCGAAGATATCGACACTATTCATTAGAAGTAAAATTATTCCCTTAGTTTCATTATAGTCACAATGATTTATTCATGTTTCATTAGAAGTCCAATTATTCCTTTAGTTCCTTTAGTTTCAATCGATATTTCTCATCAAAAGTCGAATCATCCCTTTAGCTCCTTTACCGAAGATATCAACACTATTCATTAGAAGTAAAATTATTCCCTTAGTTTCTTTATATTCACAATGATTTAGTCATGTTTCATTAGAAGTCCAATTATTCCTTTAGTTCCTTTAGTTTCAATCGATATTTCTCATCAAAAGTCGAATCATTCCTTTATTTCCTTTACCGAAGATATCGACACTATTCATTAGAAGTAAAATTATTCCCTTAGTTTCTTTATAGTCACGATGATTTAGTCATGTTTCATTAGAAGTCCAATTATTCATTTAGTTCCTATAGTTTCAATCGATATTTCTCATCAAAAGTTGAAGCATTCCTTTAGTTCCTTTACCGAAGATATCCAACCTATTCATTAGAAGTAAAATTATTCCCTTAGTTTCTTTATAGTCATGATGATTTAGCCACGTTTCATTAGAGGTCCAATTATTCCTTTGGTTACTTTAAAGGCGACATTGACATTTCTCGCTAGAAGTTGAATTATTTCTCTACATTTATCGCCCTAACTATATAAATATTTGTCATTAGGAGTCGAAATATTCCGTTGGTTTCTTTATATCTAAGACTATATCGATATTCCAGAGTCAAATTATTCCCTTTATTTCTTTATCTTCGGAAAAATATTGACATTTCTCATTACTTGAGTTTGGATATCGACATTTCTCATTAGAAGTCGAATTAATCCCTAGTTACTTTACTCTAGATATCGATATAGTCGAATTATTCCTCTAGTTTTTTCTCTTCCCGTTGATATCGACATTATTCATTACAAGTGGAAATATTTCCTCCATTCCTTTATATGTGAGATTATATTGACATTTCTCATTAGAAGTCAAGTTATTTCCATACTTCCTTTTTTGGAATATTGAAAATTCTAGAACAATAAATGGAGAGAGTAAACTCCCTTCTTAAACACAGACAAAATATAAGAATTTCTTGACAAAAGACATAGTTTCCACATTGAAAACAAACTTCTATTTCTTAAAAAAAAAAAAACTATTACAAATTCTTCCTCTAACACAGAGGGATAATAGAAATAGTGACTGCTTCAGACACAGTTCACCAAAACCTTCACTGTTTCTCAACCGAACCAAACTCTCTGTCTCTGTGAAAAATACACTGCTGTGTTTTTCATTTCCCGCACCGCTGTGCAACTTACAAAACAAAACATTTCAATAATACAAACAGGCTCTCGGGCCTTTTGTTTTTATATGTTGCGCATATTAAAAACATTACAAAACTTATATTAAAACTTAAACAAAGTCTATTTAAAACAAATATTATGCGGGCCCACTTAACAGTTGTGCTTTGAACGTGCGATCAAACCATTTAAATGCAATGTATAACAACCATCGGGTCCGCGGCTAAACAAAACAAATGAACCAAGCCAAAAGTTCCGATTGCGATTGCAAGTCCAATGTGATGGCGCATAAAGCTCCAATATAATAAAACCGTCGGGTCCGGACTTCAACACTGTGCGATCGGGCCTCGTTCTAAAGAGGTTCCGATTGCGATTGATAGATGGATGCGATCCCTCCTTTTAATTTTGCTGCATTGGAGGATCAGGTCCACCACTTCAAAATGTAATCAGGGCATAAACAAAAACTGTTGCGATTCAAGACTTGCGATTAAAACCTTGCGATCATATAATATAATGCCGCGTGGTCTGTGGACCCACAAGCCTCGGCCGACGGTGGAGGGCGATTATAATATAAATTTTGGTTGTATATTATATACAATCGTTCCGCTTGCAGAACTCTGCCACATCTACAAGACATTTGGACTTTGAAACATATATATATTGCGATTTGCGATTGCGTTGCAATCGCATCGCATCGCAAATCTTCACATCAACAAGACACTACAAGTTTAACTTGCGATTCCGATTGGCATTTAAGTGGTGGGGACCACTTGTCCTCCCTTTCAAAAAGTTAAAGAACTTCCGCTATTTTAAAACAAATTTCTTCATTCTAGTTGTGGAGGTCTTAAAAGCCCGAAATGACTGTTTTTAATAAACTTTGTTCTTTTGTAGTTCAGAACTGCGAAAATCTTAGTCCTTCTGCAAAAACGGCTACGCCCATCACCAATTAAATTCTCCTCTGCAATTGTGGCTGCGGCCCATCAACAATTAAATTCATCCTTACAATTTTCCCATTCTTCTTTGAATGCATGGTGCTGTGCATGCAAGCTCAGCTGCTACTGCCTCTGTACTCTTTTCTTCCTACTCAAAGGCTAGTAGGTGACTTTAATATTTCAACACCCCCCCTTAAAGTCAGATGTTGGGTTATCAATCATACACAAGCATTTTTTTAAAAATTCAAAGGTCTTCTTCCCCAATGGCTTTGTTAAAATATCTGCATATTGCTCCTCAGTTTTACAATGATGTAAAACAATTTCTCCATTGTTCACCAATTCTCTAATGTAGTGAAATTTTGTATCTATGTGTTTTGTTCTTTTATGAAACAATGAATTCTTTGACAATGCAATAGCTGAGATGTTGTCACAATAAATCATTGTCCTTTTTACCTATTCTTGGCATAAACTTCTCAACATCCTTCTCATCCAAATTACTTGACACGCTGCTGCTGTAGCTGCCACATATTCTACCTCTGCTGTAGATAATGCTGCAATCGACTATTTCTTAGAAGCCCATGAAATGGCTCCTGAACCCATATGAAAAACATAATCTGAACTGCTCTTCCGATCATCTACACTTCCATCCCAATCACTGTCAGTGTATCCAACTAACTCTGAATTTTCTGAAGTAGTATATAAAATACCAAATCTTTTAGTTCCTTTAACATACCTCAGAATTCTCTTTGCTGCCTGCCAATGTGGTTCTTTTGGCTTCTCCATAAATCTGGAAATTGAACTAACAACATGCATAGTATACGAACTAGTTGCAATCAAATACATGAGGCTACCAACTATGCTTTTATACAAACTTGGATAGAAATCCTTGCTACTGTCTTCTCCGCCGAGTTTTAATCCCATCATTGTGGGAGTGATTGCTGCTTTTCTTTCCTGCATATTAAATATTTCAAGCACTTCATTAACATATTTTGCCTGTGAGATAAAAATCCCTTTTTCATTTTGTTCTACTTCTATTCCTAAGAAGTATCTCAATAACCCCATGTCATTCATTTCAAATTCCTCTTTCATGACTATTTTAAAATTTTCAATAAAGTAATCATCATTACCTGTAAAAATTAGATCATCAACATATAAAACAACAATGGGCATTTTACCATCATTTTCTTTGATGTAGAGGGTGGGTTCTTCCTCACACTTTTCAAATCCATTTTCCAGTAGATAGGAGTCTATCCTACTGTACCATGCTCTTGGTGCTTGCTTCAGCCCATAAAGAGCTTTCTTCAATTTGCAAACTTTATGCTCTTGGCCTTTCTTCTCATAGCCCAGAGGTTGTTCCACATATACCTCTTCCATTAACACACCATTTAAAAATGCGGATTTTACATCCATCTGGTATACTTTCAATTTGTTTTGTGATGCTATTGACAGCACTGCTCTTACGGTCTCCATTCTTGCAACTAGTGCAAAAGTTTATTCATAATCTATCCCATGCTTCTACTTGTATCCCTTGACAACAACTTTAGCCTTGTGTCTTTCTATTTTTCCTTCAGCATTGCTCTTGGTCTTATAGACCCATTTAAATCCAATGACTTCTTTACCTTCTGGGAGATCAACCAACTCCCATGTTTTGTTCTTCTCTATGGCATTGATTTCATCATCCATAGCTTCTATCCATTTTCTATCTTTAATAGCATCTTCAAAATGAATAGGATCATCAACTTGACAATACAAAGCAAATAGGGAATTCATACCTTAATTTGCTACTCCCTTCTCATAGATTTCATTAAGACTTCTAAACTTTGTTCCTCTTTCATTTGGTTTAGTCGTGCTTGATGAAGCACTTAATTCTGCTCCATGTGGTGTGCTTGGAGATGCACTCCCATTTCTTCTCAAGGGTGTTCTCGCTGTTGCTTGAGGTGTCCGTTGCTGTCTTTGTATTGGTGGAGGTTGTGCTACCGATGAGTTATTAATTTCAATCACATCTTCCTCATCTTCATCATGAGATAAACAACTTTTAACATTGATTGTTTTCTCAATGCTCCCATCCCATGCTTCCTCTTCAATGAACTGCACATCTCTGCTTATCACAAACTTCTTTGTGGATGGGATATACAATCTGTATCCTTTGGAATCTTCACAATATGCAAGAAAAATGCACTTCTCCCCCTTACTATCCAACTTCTTCCTCAACTTGTCTGGAATGTGTCCATATGCCACACATCCAAAAATTCTCATGTGGGTGACACCCTGTTTTTTGCCACTCCACGCTTCTTTTGAAACTTTGTTCATCACAACTTTTGTAGGACATCTATTTAAAATATACACAGCACAATTTGCTGCTTCTTCCCAATACTCATTCGGCAAGTGTTTTGCCTTTAGCATACTTCTCACGATTTCCATTATGGTTCGATTCTTCCTTTTAGCAACTCCATTCTGTTGCGGTGTGTACCTTGTTGTAAACTGCTTGTGTATGTCATTCTCTCTGCAGAAACGCAGAAATTCCTTTGAGATATATTCTCCTCCTCTATCAGTTCTGAGAACTTTAATGTGCAACCCGCTCTGTTTCTCTACAAGAGCTTTAAAATAGAAAAATTTCTGAAAAACTTCACTCTTATATTTCAGAAAATAAAACCACACTTTTCTTGTAAAGTCATCTATGAAGTTCAGCATGTAATTACTGCCTGAAACTGATGCTGTTTGCATCGGCCCACATAAATCTGAGTGAATGATTTCTAAGGGTGCTTTCGCCCTTATGCTTTTCCCTAATGGAAAATTTTCTCTGTGTTGCTTTCCCAAGATGCAGCCTTCACATAGGTTGTCAGGCTTCTCAATCAATGGTAAACCTCTTACCATTCCTTTTCTGTGCAGCAAATTTAATCCTCTGAAATTGAGATGTTCAAATCTCAGGTGCCATAACCAATTTTCATCTTTTTCTTCCTTTTGAAAGGCTTCTCGTGTTATAGCTGCTATGCTCTTTCCTTTTCCCTTCAAGTCAATGTTGAGCTTGAGCAGAAACATTCTATTGCTGGTCATTTGTATTTCAGCAATGATTTTCTTGCTTGGAGGTATATATTTTATTGTGCACACATCATCCTTGAAAATTACATTGTAACCTTTGTTTATGAGCTGCCCAACGCTCAAAAGATTACACTTCAAGCCTGGAACATAATACACATCTGGAACAAATTTTTTTTCACCATTTCTTGCTCGAATAGTAACTCTGCCTTTTCCTTTTTCAGAGATGTTAGTATCATTCCCTGTGGTTACTTATGAGTTTACTTATTCATCTAGATTGGCAAACATTGCTCTATTTCTAGTCATGTGATTACTACATCCTGAATCTAAGAACCAAACATCATCTTCTCTATCCTGTGCTACATTACATGTCAACAGCACATTACTTGGATTCTTTTCTTCTTTTGCTACATTAGCATTCTGCCTATTTTTCATGTCATTTTTCTTCTTTCTACATTCATTGGCATAGTGCCCATATTTCTTGCAATAATGACATTAGACATTGGATTTGTCATACCTTTGCCCATGAGCATGTTGGTGTTGGTGTCCACCTTGCTGGCTGTTGCAATGACCGTGGCTCTGATTTTGACTGTTGCTCCTTCCATGTGAATGTGAAGGGTTGTTCCTTCCACCTCTGTTTTGGCTTCTGCCTCTTCCTCTTCCTTTGCCTTGACATCTTCCTCTTCCTGAAGGCATATGGGTCTTGAAGCACAAGGAGAGAAATATATCATTATAGAACAAAAAGACCAAGTGATATGGTTTTTCAAATATTTTTAATCCTAACATTGGTTTCGAGTGTGCAGGTAAATAAGATGATTATGAAGAAGAATTAAAGTTCCTTTAGGCATGACTTGTAACACCATGTCTTAATCAATTCTACATAGAATTTGTCAAAATGAATGTTGAAGACAACATGGATGATGAAAACATTAATGAAATTTTCATGTATTGGAGTCCTAAAGAGATAAATTTGTATTATAAACTTATGTTATAGCAAAATATTGATGATGAAAATCAAATAATAAAATATGACATGTGGTAGCGGTCCACATACAAGCCTACTTTTGAAAAAGTAGAGGACATACATGGACAACTTGGAACAATGGAAGAGCTATACCAACGCATGAAGAAACTAAACTTTGAAGCCTAAAAAAAAAAAGATAAAGTTGAAACAATCTAGAGGATACAAAATTTGGAAGAAAATAAAAAGATAAGGAAATATAGTTGATGTCAAAATTTTTAAATTGTAATCCTAGCTAAGACGTACACCAAAAGGTATGTTAGTTTAAATCTTTGTGGTTGTATTTAAGGGGGAGTGTTGGAGAATCTAATTCTAACCACTATCTAGGTGTCATAACTATCTATCCAAGTGTCATAGTCAGTTCGAGTCTAGTCCTGTCAAGTTCAATTTAGTTCTAGTTGAGTGTCACTCCAATAATTAATTATTTTTGTCTCTTATGCAATTTAGTTCATTGTTTATAATATTGAAAAGAGAACTTTTGTGCCACATTTTTCAATCTGTAACATGTTGGAGAAATTAATTCCAACATATTGCTAGGTGTTATAGCTATCTATCAAAATGTCAAAGTATGTTCGAGTCTGGTTCAGTCTAGTTCGGTTGAGTTCTAGTTGAGTCTCACTACAATGATTGATTAATGTTGTCTCTTGTTTTTCTCCTATGTAATATATTTAGTTGTTGATAATATTGAGAGGAGCACTTCTACTCCAAAATTTTATATCTTTAACACAATTGCCAAGATTTTGTTAGGGATTTGTGAGAATTGCAATTGAGTTGTAAAATGTCCACAATCTAGCTATCCTAGGAGTTTTTCAGGGTGCTGAATTCATACATGCAATAAAAAATCCTATTTAAACAACAACAAAAAGGAAATTTTATAGAAAATATTTCGCCTCATTCCAACCAAAATCTCCAAATAATCTCTGTTTTAGAGAACTCCTTTCTCATTATAAGTCAAATGATTCCCTTAGTTATTTTTACGGATGATGTTGACATTTTCATTAGAGGTCCCCTTACTTCCTTTGTGACCTATATCGACTACTCTCATAGGAAATTATTCCCTTAGTTCCTTTATCATCCGAATGATATCGACATTTCTCATGAGAAGTCTAATTATTCCTTTATTTAGGACTATATCAACATTTCTCATTAGAAGTCGAATTATTCCCTTGGTTCCTTTATATCTGAGATTATATTGACCTTTTATAGTAATTTTTTTATTGGTGAAGATACATCATGGTCATGTATAATAATTACGGTTGAATAATTGGTGAGGCCACATCATGGTCGTGTATAAGAATAACCCCTGAATAGATCAGAGAATTAGACAGGTGACTTATCATCTAGAAGTGCCTAGAACACTCGGCCACCATCTATCCAAGATTTTCTGCATGAATTATTTCCATATTTCATTTACAAATGATATCAACATTTCTAATTAGAAATCCAACCCGTACTTCCCTTGCGAAAAGATATAGACATCTCCCATTAGAAGTAGAATCATTCCCTTAGTTCCTTTATCATCAAGATGATATCAACATTTCTGATAAGAAATTGAATCATTCCTTTAGTTCCAATGGAATTTTTTCTTCAAAAGTCGAATCAACCCCTTAGTTCCTTGATGAAAGATATTGATATTTCTAATTAGAAGTAAAACGATTCCCTTAGTTTCTTTATCTTCAGGACGATATCGCCATGTCTCATTAGAAGTCCAATTATTCCTTTAGTTACTTTAAAGACGACATCAACACTTCTCATCAGAAGTTGAATTAATTCACTTCTTCTTTATTGTAGATATATACATTTCTAATTAGAAGTCGAATTTTTCATTTAGTTACTTTATTGTCTAGAAGATATCGAAATTTCTCATTGAAGTCCAAGTATTCCCTTGGTTCCTTTATATCTAGTATTATATCGACATTTCTCATTAGAAGTCAAATTATTTCCATACTTCCTTTAAAAACGATATCAACATTTATCATTAGAATTAGAATTAATCTCTTAGTTCCTTTATGAAAGATTGAGATATCGACATTTCTCATTAGAAGTGGAATTATTGCCTTCGTTCCTTTATCGTCCACATGATATTGACATTTTTCATGAGAAGTCAAATCACTGCCTTAGTTCCAATTAACATTTCTCATCAAAAGTCGAATCATTCCCTTAGTTCCTCTGAAGATATCCACACTTACTTGGGTGAAGCTGAAAAACTCGTGCTTCGTGTGCCACTACGAGATGCTTGTTGATGACGAGGAGAAGCAACAAGTGGATGAGGCCAACTCATTGGAGGAGAATAGAAAGGATGGGTGTGAGAGACAAGAAAACATGTCAAATTTGGAGGGTGGACAGAATGGATAGGATGACAATGAGAGGAGGAGATTTTCTTTGGTAATTCCCTCGCCACTTATAAGGTCCCTATTTTTTTTGAGGTCAACTTGTTAGGTGGAAGAGTGGAAACTATTTCCCTTGTGGAGCTATGGGATACATTTATGCTTTACATGGCGGTGGTGGATCATGATATCGTGGTGCTTCTAATTGACCATAGAGGTGTTTAGGGTTTAATTTTCTCTTATATATCTATGTGTCTTTGATATTTTTACCATTTTTTGTAGTTACTTTATTATGTATATTTTTGTTTTTTAAGGTCAAGGTCAAGGTAAAAAGATCAACTTGTGCGTTAGTAAAGTCAAATTGTTTGATCAACTTCTGAACACATTAAGTATCCATACCGCCTTTCTAGTAACTAACAGATAATCGAAAGAAAAATATCTGACAGATGGTGGTAGGTTGATAGAGTGGTTCATTACTTGGAAAATTTTAACATGGAAGCCCCGACAGGCCAAGCATGCCAATATTGTTGATCTTACAAGTTTGTCAACAATGATCAGAGACAATTGTACCTTAAATTAATTAAGTGGGAAACTCGAAGATTGTGGTGGAGAAAGAGCGTGGTTCGTGACATTTCACAATGGGTATAACTATTAGTGAAGACCATATCAGAGAAATGTCACTTATATTTGTAATTTTTTTATTAATCTTTGTAATGTAATCGTTAAGGGAGGGACTTGGAATTAATGCCTACAATAGTATATTGGCATATTTGGTTTGTAGCTTGTTGGAGCCTGTTGAGAGATATCTCAACAATATTCACCTACTTAAAAATATGTTGGATCTCATATGCACTATATATCTTTGATCTATTTTGATTTGAAGAGTGAAATATAAGAATAGTTTTGTGTAGCATGTTCACAATGTTTGCTCTTCTAATTTCTATTTCACTTTTCATTAGAAGGCAAATTATTCCCTTAGTCTTTTTTAATGGTTAGAGGATATCTACATGTATCATCGTTGACATTCTTAATTAGAAGTCGAATTATTCCTTTAGTTCGACGATATCGACATTCTTAATTAGAAGTCGAATTATTCCTCGAGTTCCTTGTCGACAATTCTCAATAGAATTTGATTTAATTCCATACTTCCTTTAAAAACGATATCGACAGTTATCACTAGAACTCGAATTAATCTTCTAATCCCAAATGAAAGATCAAGATATTGACATTTCTCATCATAAGTCGAACCATTTCTTTAGTTTCAATCTCATCAAAGTCGAATCATTCCTTTAGTTCCTTTACCGAAGATATCATCACTATTCATTAGAAGTAAAATTATTCCCTTAGTTTCTTTATAGTCACGATGATTTAGTCATGTTTCATTGGAATTCCAATTATTCCTTTAGTTCCTTTAAAGGTGATATGGACATTTCTCATTAGAAGTCTAATTATTTCTCTACATTTATCGCCCGGACTATATAAACATTTGTCATTAGGAGTCGAAATATTCCTTTGGTTTCTTTATATCTAAGACTATATCGATATTTCTCATTAGAAGTCAAAATTATTCCCTTAGTTTCTTTATCGTCCTAATGATATTGACATTCCCTTAGTTGAAATTATTCCCTTAGTTTCGAATTAATCCCTAGTTACTTTACTTTACATATCGACATAGTCGAATTATTCCTCAAGTTTTTTTATCTTCCCGACGATATCGACATTTTTCATTGCAAGTGGCAATATTCCCTTCATTCCTTTATATGTGAGATTATATTGACATTTCTCATTAGAAGTCGAATTATTTCCATACTTCCTTCACAAACTACATGGACATTTTTCATTGCAAGTCGAATTAATCTCCTAGTTCTCTTACTAAAACTATGGACATTTCTCATTAGAACTGGAATTATTCCCTTAGTTTCTTCGTAGTCCAGATGATATCGACATTTCTCATGAGAGGTCGAATCATTCCCTCAGTTGCAATCAACATTTCTCTTCAAAAGTGGACCTTAGTTCGTTTACGGATGATATCGACATTTATCATGAGAAGTCGAACTATTCCCTTAGTTATATCAACATGTCTCATTAGAAGTCAAATTATTCCTTAAGTTTCTTTAATGAAGATATCGACATTCCTCATTAGAAGTCTAATTAATTCCTAGTTAGTTTACTGTATATATGGACATTTATAATTAGAGGTCGAATTATTCCTCGAGGTCCTTTATCGTCAAGACTATATATCGACACTTTTCATCGAATTCAAAATATTCCCTTGGTTCCTTTATGTCTGATATTACATGGACATCTCATTAGAAGTCTAATTATATCAGACAACTTTTCCAAGCAATATCTACATTTATCATTAGAAGTCGAATTAATCACCTAGTTCCCTTATTAAAGATCGAGATATCGACATTTCTCATTCGAAATGGAATTATTCCCTTGTTCCTTTATCGTCCGGATGATATCGACTTTTCTCATCAAAAGTTGAGTCATTCCCTTAGTTCCTTTATGGAAAATATCGACATTTCTCATTATTTCAGTTCCTTTAAAAACGATATACATATTTCTCATTAGAAGTAGAATTAATCCGTATAGAAATCATTATTTTTAATTGGAAGTCGAAATATTCCTCCAGTTACTTTATGGCGTGATCTATGTCGACATTTTTCATTAGAGATCGAAATATTCCATTGGTTCCTTTATATGTGAGATTATATGACATTTCTCATTAGATGTCGAATATTTCCGTACTTCCTTTGCAAACGATATCGACATTTCTCATTACAAGTCTAATTATTTCCAAACTTCCTTTAAAAACGATATCGACATTTCTCATTAGAAATCTAATTATTTCCATGCTTCCTTTACAAACGATATCGACATTTCTCATTAGAAGTCAAATTAATCTCCTAATTCCCTTACTAAATATATCGAAATTTCTCATTTGAAGTCGAATTATTCCTAGTTCCTTTATAAGTCAATATCGACAACATTTCTCATTGCAAGTCGAAACATTCTCTTACTTTCCACCGACATTTCTGTTCAGAATTCAAATCATTGTTGCCTTAGTTCCTTTGTGAATGATATCGACTTTTCTCATTAGAGGACCAATCATTTGTTAGTCCCTTTATTGTCAAGAGGATATAGACATTTCTCATTAGAAATCCAATTATTACTTTATATCCTTGACATCGAAAATTTTCATTATTAATCAAATTATTTAATATACGCATTTAACATTTTGAATCAAATTATTTTATTATTATTAAAAAAAAAAATTAAATTTATTAGTGTTATGTTTACATGTTATAATGGTTTTGTGATAACTATCTTACATATTTTTTTATTTTTGCTTATAATTGTGATATTCATAGTATAATTTTTAGATGTTTGTGTAGAGATATTTTATTATTAAGTCTTTGGAAGAAAGTTGTCCAAAATTAATAACTTTGAAAGTAATTTATTGTCAAAGTAAATAATATATTTTACATCAATTTGTG
The DNA here is from genome assembly GCA_034641835.2 of Pinus albicaulis. Taxonomy (NCBI): domain Eukaryota; kingdom Viridiplantae; phylum Streptophyta; class Pinopsida; order Pinales; family Pinaceae; genus Pinus; species Pinus albicaulis. The sequence goes on from JAXQQM020083334.1 coordinate 147,460, forward strand.
TCAAACTTAATTTAAACAATAAAAAATGGATATTAGAACAATATGTATATAAATATTATTTGTGTGTTCTTAACACTTTTAAAATGTAAATGTGCAAACTTGTTAGTGGTTATTACCACCAAAATTTATGCAACGCTCTTCATATGAGTCGGAAATTAATTTCTCCACTTTCAATATCAATTTATTAATTCATGCCAAGGTAATGCTATAGAAATTTATTTGCCTACTAAAAACAATAAATTTAACATTGACCAATGTAAATTATAATGTTTAACTTCGAAAAGTAAATATTTAACTTTCAATATTATTAAAAATAAGTTTTCAACACATACGCAATTTATCTTTCCAATTTTTCAACAATATCTATTTTTCTTAAGTTTTCCAAATTTCTATCCATTACAACTCCCACTCAAATTAGTTACATCCATCAAGTGATTAAGACAACTATTAAATATGCAAATTTTTTAAAATGTAATTTCCAAATTAAGTAATAGGTGCTAGTCTCATTTGGAGCACTCATTTCCTTCATGGACTGTATCAACAATTTTCATTTAAAATTAATCCATTTCATTATTTCATTTACAACAATATGGACATTGTGCCTATGATAGGTAGAATTTTCCAAAACATTTACTTTATGGATGATATATACAATTAGATATGTTGATGGTATAGACAATAAGGGAAGTGTATGATACACGCAATTTTCTTTGCATGAGTGGAATCCAAGGGAACCTCCTCTCACCTGCCAAGGGATACAACCCTCATGGTTACATTAATCTCTTTGATGTTTGTTCCATAAATTCATACGAACTATTAAATTTGTTAATTACTATTACAACAACATTAATAAAGTTGTTAAAATACATGTCATTTTCCTTATTTTCCACCTCTGAATGATATTGATAAGGGTTGTTGATGTATTTTTGTATTCCTATTATAATATTCCTATCGTTAATTTTTTCTTAGATGAGTCATTTTTCAAGACAAATGTGTGGAAATACCCTTCACTCTACACCCCACACAAAAAAAAATTCATTTCCAAGGCTCTGTCATTTTCCATTGTGTGTATAACATGTCATCTTCTATTCGTCCGCAAATGTATCTGTCTGCACATGTATTATCCTACACATTCAATCCTCCTCACAAGCAACCTTCTGCACAACCATAATTCCACATAACATACCATAACTCACTTTTTTTCTTTTGTTCCACATTTAGTGAAAATTAGCTATTTCCTCATTTTTAGGATAATTGAAAGCTCATTTAAGGAATTTTGATAGTCAAGGTGGAAAAAGGTTCTTGATATTTCACTACATGAACCATATCCACCTCCACCCTAGTATCAATTTATGTGAATTATTTGTTTGTCACATCCTACCCTTACACTAAAGGGATTGATTAAGTTACCGTATTGATATTGTATTAAGTGAATTACTTACTATGACATCTTTTTAAGACTAGTTATAAGCTATCAACTTCCATTATCATTTTGACATGATTGAGGTGGCATGTGAAAATACAATATCCTATTAATGACTATCATAAATCAATGATTTAACAACTGAGGCTTCCACTAAGGTATTATTGATCTGCCACGCATCTACAAAATATGTTAGGACAATGAGCAATATGAAAACTAAAGGAATGGAGGAGTTAATTTGTGGGGACAGTGAACTCATTAGCTGATATCGTAAAATTTTTGATTGGAATGTTACATACCAATGGCACTTAACCTTGGCCCCACAAAAGAGAGAGAAACAAAATTTTGAACCCATTGTTGTAAAATTCTAAATGCATCCTAGAAGTTTCAAAATTCAAGGAAATAATTCACTAGTGTACAAGACAATTTGATTCAAAGACTAGAACCATTTGTTGGAAACTTGACTAAACTAAGAGGGGGGTGAATCAATTTAGTGTATTCATGGACATCGAAATTTCTTTTATTTTATTTTCAAAATTTATTTGAATTATTCAATGAACAAAATAGCAACATTCCAGCCCCAAGGGTTAGCTCAATAAGTTGATTCCCCACTGTTAAGTACTTTGCTGGTTGGGAGGTCATAAGATCGAATCTCCTTGACGCCCATGCGGTTAGGCCTCGCATGTAAGGCTGCCAATAGATCCCCTTGGGAGGGTCTATCATGATTTTCAGACCGTGGATGTAACTAGGTTCATGTGTATGGGCACATGGATTCGTGAACCATCATGAAAAAAAAAAACATAGCAAAATTCCATGAAAAAATAAAATCAAGACATAAAACAATCACATGTTGACAACATATATAAGTGGATACCCATAAAGGGATAAAACCATGAATTTGTTATTGTTGTGATGAAAAGGGAAACTCATGCTTCCTTTATTACATAAAAAGTTTTAGGGTGAAACCTCTATTCTATTTTGAAAGCTACAACTTGTTGGGAATCTCCTACTCCCACATACATAAATTTAGGCTATAACCTATAGGAGGCTCCAACCTCAAATTGTTCTCTAAGCTACAACTTTCTTGGTAGGTTATACTTCCACTTCAAGAAGCTCCAACCTATTATTTTTTAGGCTACAACTTGAAGGGAAACTAAAGTCCCCTAATACATACAAGAAACAATGTGTTAGTTTTTCTGATATTTAGTTCTTCATACCTCCATATTTTTTTCTACCTCTTCTCCTCCTCAAATCTACTTCACATCTACTCTTATACCTCTTTCTCTTTGTGCTAGGTAACTCATGAATAAACTCTCATAACAACTCAACTCTCCCATATACTCTCTGACATTTCAGCCTTCCAAAATCACATATTTTATAAACAAAATTTGATTAATATTATTATTCCACACAAGAATATGAGGTGAAAAGTCTTTCCTCTTTGCATTCCAGCAATTCGTTTCACACCATTTCAAATTTTGAATATTAAAATAAAATAAACCCTCCAACAAATATTATTTTCAGCTGCCTATAATAATTGAATACACCAAAATAATTCTAATGCCATGTAAATTTATAGGGTTAACATAATATTTTCTTTATCAATGCTAGAGAACATGGAAGTTGGTTACCCACTGCAAATATAGGTTTTAAATGCTGGTAGTGCATGAAAAAAATGAAAAAATTCCACACTCAGACCTGTAACAATTTGAATTACAACCTCTTCATGTATATTTAAAACACTTTGTTCTACCTTCAAACAAATCACACTCAATAAAATCATTAGTCCTCATACATTTTTCATTTCCTTGCATCACAATTTTTTCAAGTATTTCTGCAACTAACCCCTTCGACTACTTCAACAAAAAAAAGAAAATCCCCTGATTTGCTTCAAAAATTACCTTTCTTTTGCAACATATATCAGCAAGCGTAACATCCATAACATCACAGGATCATACCATATGCAATCACAACATAAACATACTAAGCATAACAACACTGACATTAATAGAAGAATATCATTAAATTCAACTTCAGCTATGCATACATCAACTGAATTGTTTCCATCACCCTTTGCCATCAATGAAAACTTTTCCAACAATCTCCCCCTTTGGCATTAATGGAGACACTGTGATCCTCCCCCTTTTGTCCTAAGAATCATTTATCCTTTCCTTTGCTTACCTCTCCCTTTGACATCTATGGTAAGGGGGTGTGGTTCACAATGAAAAACAACAAGAGGATATATTCATTAATTGCACAAATTCTGCTAATCCTTTAGCACAAGTTCATCATCAACTTCGCAGCAAATTGGTATAAATTTCATGGTTCAAAATTCATTATTTATCAACATGGATTCATTTCACCTTGTTGTATAGGTTTTTGCATGTTGAGAAACCAATTTTTTTGTGTACCACAAAAAAAATCATAGAGACTCCAATATTTTAAACTGTAAAAAAATCCAACAATAATATTTCTTACCTATGATACATCATGGAAATGATAATGATCGTTTCACATGATATGATATCATCTCATTTAAGGTTTTTCTATGAAAAAAAAAAGAAACTAACTCTTTCACATTCAAGTTGGAAAATGATTTAAATGCATCCTATAGATGCTACATAGATTCATGGGTAAGTGGAGTTATGATACCTTTCAAAACTATCAATTTTCCTTTCACCTTTGTTGTAATATTATTGACAATTGCTGTAATATTTTATCAATTCTTCATTAATAATTTCCTCAACTTCTTGTGAATATATTTCGATAAGAACATATACAAATACCTTCTTGTTTTTTTGGGTTTCTTTGGTAGGAATCCCTGGCTTCTTTGTACATATTTCGTTTTAACCTCTCTCCCTTTGAATCAATTGACCTTGGACTAGTGGTTTTAACAATAAATAATCTCAATACAATTCGTAATCCAAGAGCTGATAAAACATTATTTGGCATTTCTTCTAGTGAGGCATCAATAACACTTGCCTTCATGATGGTCAATGTGTACATTCATTAAATATTTTCATATTCACTGGCCCTAGTTTTATCGTAGCCTTTCCTATTTTTTTTTTAATACGCTCAAATTATTTATAGACATCTTCAATTGCAGTATCAAGGTAACCAATACTAATCTCAAAATTATAAGAACCTACACAATCGAAAGAAACAATCTACACATGTTGAATATGTACCATAGAATTGACCATGGTGATTACTAGAAAAAAGGGCATTTGATCTTGAAAATTTTATAAAAAAAGGCTACAACTAATAACTAAAGTTTTTTTCCATTGTTACTAATTCTCTACTTCTGCTAAAATACTAATAGAACCTAACCAGAAGCTACCCCTTAATTTTCTCCACTGGAGCTAAATGTGTTGTTACATAAGCTCTTTTCTTCATTGAATTTCACATCTCTTTTGACCATTTCCATCTTGTGTACTAGAAAGTACACCAAATAATTGTGAGGTGTATCAATGTACCCCACAAATATCCAAAACTCGCTTGTTGGCACTAGCTTCTTCCTGAAATATTTGGTCACATGACAATAAATTAATAAACCAAAAATTTTAAAATATGACACATTTGTTCTCACACCTGAAAAGGCTTGCTCTGGTGTACTCATCCCAAGTATCTGATGAGTACTTTTGTTATGCAAAAATACTATTGTATTGCATGCTTCCACCCACAGATGAAACGGTAGGCCCTAATCATGCAACATAACTCATGTTGTTCCCACAATAATTGTGTTCTTCCTTTTTCAACCCCATTCTGCTACGGGTTATGAGGTGCTATCAATTCCCTTCGAATTCCTTCTGAAGGACATAAGTTCTTGAATTCATTAGAGACATATTATCCACCATTTTTGCTTCTCAAATCCTTCACCTTCTTCCTAATATCTTTCTCAACAAGTTCCTTGAACTCACAAAACTTGGAGAACATTTCATATTTCTTCTGAATGAAGAAAATCCATCACTTGCATGAAAAATAATCTACAAAAATCACATAATACCCTTGTTTTAAAGTGGAATCTATCGAGAACGATCCACACACATTTGAGTGAACCCTCTCGAGGATCGCCTTTGCTCGAATTCCCTTATCGTGAAAGGTGTCTTTGGTATACTTCCCCAATGTACACCCCTTGCATGTATCTCGCTACGCAAGTGCACCGTTTGGAAGTCCTGTAGAAATCTTCTACATGATCTTCAAAGCACCATGATATAGATGGTCCAATATCCTGTGCCATAACTCACTGATGTCTCGACTCTCCACCTTCTTTGCTATCATCCTCAAGCCAACATAGTATTCTCCATCCAATTTCTAGAGGTTATTTATTCGAACCCAAATCTTCTTCACTTGTCCTGTGGATTTGTAATGAATGAATGCCTTTCCTTCACTGAATATCACATCATAGCCATGGTATTCCAAAATTTAAACATAAACCAAATTCTTCTTTCAACCAGGAATATACATGCCATCTTTTAATGTGAGAGGAGTACATGACTCCATCTTAAAGGTAACTGTACCTATGTCGGTAGTGTTATACCTCCCGTCATATCCCTTCTTGATGTGCACATGGAGATCCTTCTCCTCCAAGTTACTGAATAATTATTTTTTGTCGTTCATATGTAATGAAGCTCCACTATCTAAGTACCACACAAAAACCATCATCGATGACACCATGCATGCAATGAGGGTGAAAGCCAAATTGAATTGTGTAGCAAGTACTTCACTTTCCGCTACTCCTGAGGTCTTCCTATTGGAATTATTGTGCAGACACTTTTTATCATTATGTCCAAGCTCAAGAGATTGAAAACATTTTACCTTTGACAAGTCTCACTTCTTGGATACCTGACTAGAATCCAATTTTGAATAGGACTCCTTCCCTTTCCCTTTCTTCGCTTTTCCAGCCAAGGCGCAATTATCCTCATCATCAGTCTTTGATGAGGATCCATTTTTGGTGTTCCACCAAATTTCTTCTTGTACCAAGTCGGACCACAATCGCTCCCACTCTGGTAGCTTCTCCCTCCCATTCACTGAGTCCTGGAAGCTATGCCAGCTCGTGGGAAGGCCTACAATTACTAGGCTTACCAAATCATTTTGGGAAACTGTTACCCTAACACTTCCAAGCTCGTCTCGACATTGAGTGAACTTCGTCAAGTATTTTGGAATTGTGTCGCCCTTCTCCATCTTGATAATTCTGAGCTTGTCTTTTAACACCAAATTCTTGTGGTCACTGTTATTTTGAAACAGATCTATTAAGGCCTTCCACATAGCATATGGAGTTTCCTTTCCATGGAGATTCAAGAAAATATGATCTCAAACTCCTTCTAACAAAATCCTTCTCGCATTTTCTACATTCTTTTTCCATGCATCAAGAAGTTGATCAGATACTACTGTGGGTTGGGGAATATCACTGTATATGAATTCCTTTTGTTTGTTTCCCTCTAGCACTGCCTCCATCGTGTCCTACCATGCTATGTAATTCGAATTCCTCTCAAGGGAATATTTGAGTCTCAAGCTAGTGAAAGGCATCTTGATCTGTTGTTGGGCCTAAAGAAAAAATCTACAAATTCGATTCATCTATTAAAAATAAACTTTGGTTCTTCTCTTCTATAGTGATTCATGCTTTGATACCATGTAGAAATATCTAAATTGGTTCAACTGATCCTGTAGTGTACTAAAAAAAAATACTTAATAAATTTTACAATTTGGAGAAACCAATTACGATCACATAATCACATGAACAAGTAAGAGAAATAATTATCAATTGCACAACACAAGATGTATATTCGGAAGGATTCAGCTGAAACTGCCACTATCTGTATATTGCATCAATTCAAGAACATGAAACAATAAAATTCTATTTCTCTTCCTAAGAAACCTCTCCAAACTGTCTCACTATCATCTAAGAAATTTTTGTCCAATATTTAACCAAGTCCTTGCCACTGCCTGACCAGCCTTGCTCACACATTCGTGGGCTAATTGAGCCCCTATTAATTAGGAAATTCCCATCAATAGATTGCGCAATAAATCCAAGGCATCCTAATGACCTCATACATGACTTGTACAATTTTCTAATTATACAAGTGATAGTAATCTTCCCTTTAACTCCAATCTCAACTGGGCCTTCCTTAGAACTAAAATGAAATAACTGTTTATAACATACTATCAGTTTGTTGATTGATCACTTCTTTTGAGTTAAATCAGATTTAACTCACTTGACCTATCGCTATCTCATCTCTCAGTTAGAACTAGCTTAACTGATTTTAACTCAAATAATTGAGTTAACTAATTACAACTCAAAATAAACTGCAATTAGGCCCCCTAAAACTTAGAGTGGACTCTACATGCCTCAATTTTGACCCTCATCTCGAATTAATTGAGCTAACTAAGTCTTCCTGACTCGGTTAACTCTTACAAGCTGTCATGTGATGTGAAATTACAATGTACTTCTAATTTAAGTAAGGGAAAATTAAATGAGAAGTCTCATTGGGGTGCCATTTCTTATTTCCATTTCAACATAATTAATTGTACATTGCGTTGGAATCTCTATCTCAACTGTGCAATTCTAATTCTTTGCATGCATGAGCTAATTTAGGCTGACTAGTTATTTATCTCGATGATCACTAGGTGTGGTTATATTTCTACTTCCACAACTTGATCTTCTACTAGTTCCTCCAACCATTAAAACTAGTTTAACTGGCAATAACTCAATTTAACTCAATTAAATTCCTACAACATAAATTAAGTCAATCTGGACTCCTAAAATTTAAGAATCACACAACTCAATTTCATAAAAAAAAATACATTTTATTGTCATATCCAATTCTATAATCTTATTTTACCACCACTACTTTCTCTTTTCCATATTTTACCATTTGATATTGAACTAGTTATGTGTTTCAACTCAATTTTTAAGAAAACAATAATGCTATTCATAAAAATAAACATAAAATACTATATACAGCTATTGTATGTAGTTAATGTAGGAATTTACAGGGTAAGTTCCGTAGATCAAGAACCAAAGGTCACCGATCAAAAACAGATCACAGATCAGTACACCAGTATAATCACGTGGTTAAAACCCTCAAAGAGGGAATCAGTCCATGGCATGAGCCCACTTTAGGCAATTTATTAATATAAAAAGAAAATTTGCATATGTTTCTCTCATAAACGTTTACCGAACAAATGGCCCTCCATGCTCGTTAAATAGAGATCATGGACTAATCGAGTGTTAAGCCACGGATCAAGTGTCGTTAACACTGAGGTGAGAGATAATGGTCGGATCACTACAAATCGTGATCGTCAGATTATAAGTTACAAATGTACATGGTAAAGAAGCAAACTTTACCTAACTCTACACTAGACTAAGTTATTCTTAACTATTTCCTATGTGTCAGAATATCCTAACATTCCCCCTTAAGAACAACTTGGGATACGATTGAAGGATTTACAAAGGTGACACAAAAGGAGCCTATTTCCTATGTGTCGAAATATCCTAACATCCCCCCTTAAGAACAAATTGCGATAGGATTGAAGGATTTACAAAAGTGACATAATAGGAGAAGGAAGGAGGCATTGGAGTCTATCCCCCCTTAAAGACAACTTTGCTAAACTCCAATCATGGATCAAAGTTTGGTAAACTTCGCTTCTGTGAGAGCCTTTGTAAAGATATTGGCTACTTTATCATCGATTGGACAGTACTGCACTTCAAGAACACGATCATGAATGAGCTTTCTGATGAAGTGTATGTGGAGTTCAATGTGTTTCATATGCAGATGCTGAACTAGATCTTTACATAGCTGAATGGCACTCTGATTATCACACCAAAGTGTAGTTGGATGTTGCTGATGAAGACCAAATTCAGACAGAATCTGACGAAGCCACATGGCTTCCTTGTTGGCTTCAACTGCACCACGATACTCTTCTTCTGCTAAAGAAAGAGGGATGGCACTTTGTTTCTTACAAGACCAAGTAATAGGTCCTGAACCAAGAGTGAATACATATCCTGCAGTAGACTTTCGATCATCAAGGTCACCAACCCAATCAGAATCAGTGAAACCAATCAACAATGGAGATGCTCTTGCACTATAATGAATCCCGAACTGAACTTTACCTCGAATATATCGAAGTATTCTTTTAGCTGCTTTCCAGTGACTTTCATGAGGTTGGTACATAAACCGATCGACAGGACCGACAGCAAAGGAAAGGTCAGGACAGGTGTGGGTTAGATACAAAAGTTTACCAACAAGTTGACGATATAAGGTAGCATCAACTTCAGTGGTAGTACAAGTGACTGAAAGCTTGACTCCAGACTGAAAGAGAGAAGGGCTAGCTTACAGTCTTCCATGTGAAAGTGGTGTAGAAGATCACAGGCATACTTCGACTTAGAGAGGGTAATGCCTTCCTTGGTTTGCAAGACTTGAAGACCAAGGAAATAATGCAAGTGTCCTAAGTTTGTCATTTCAAACTTCTTTTTGAGGCTAGACTTCACATCGTTTATATGGTTTGGATCACTACCAGTAAGGATAAGATCATCAACATAAAGAACAAGGATGGTGAAGGAATTACCCACCTTCTTCTTGTAGACAGTGTTGTCAAAATGACACCTATAAAAGCCATTATCTAGTAGAAATCTATTCATTTTGACATACCAAGGCTAAGGAGCTTGTTTGAGACCATAGAGAGACTTCCTAAGGCGAAAAACAAGGCTGGAGTATTTTTGGATAATGCCAGGTGGTTGTTCCATGTAGATTTCTTCATGCAAATCTCCATGTAAGAAGGCAGATTTAACATCCATCTGATGGACTTCCCATTTAATGGAGGCAGCAAGGGAAATAACAAGGTAGATAGAATTTATTTTGGTAATATGGGAGAAGGTTTTAGTATAGTCAATGCCTTCTACTTGTGAAAATCCTTTAGCAACAAGACGATCTTTATGTAGATCCACTTTTCCATCTAGTCCAAACTTGGTTTTGTAAACCCATCTGCATCTGACAAGTTTTTTTCTTTTTGGAAGAGGAACAAGATCCCAAGTATTGTTTGCCAATAAGGAACGATATTCTTCATTCATAGCTTCATCCTAATCTGGATGACCGAAGGCTTCTTCAAAGGTTTCTGGATCAAGTTTTTCTAGAACTTGAGCCAATAAGGAACAAGCTCTTTCGAACTGAGAACGTGTACGTCGTCGATCGACAGGGTCACCTGCAAGAGAACCTGCTGCATCCCGAGTAGATCGGACCCATCTTGGAAGCGGTGGAGTATAAGGAACAATTTCACAAGGTGGAGGAGGATTTTCATCCTCGTTGTCCTCATCTGAACTAGAAGAAATGCTATTAAAAGTAGAAGAGAGAGAGAGAGGTGGCACATATGCCGAATTAGGCTCGCAGGCCAAAGGTGGCACACTTGCCGAACTAGGCTCACAGGCCGATATATTTTCATCAAAATTTACATCTCTTCTAATGATTATATTTTTGGATTTTGGTTGAAGAAGTCTATATCCTTTGACATCTTTAGAATATCCAAAAAAAAACATTTTTCACTCTTAGGTTCTAAGGCTTTATGTTTCGCATCTGGAATATGGGCCCAAGCATCACTTCCAAAAAGACGAAAGTGACTTACATCGGGTCTGATTGAGCTCCAAGTTTCTTTTGGAGTTATATTCTTTAAAACCTTAGTAGGAGTGCGATTTACTATGTAATTTGCATAGTTAATGGCTTCTTCCCAAAAATTGAGACCAAGTCCTTTAGATTGAACCATATAATTACCCATTTCTTTTAAGGTGTGATTATTCCTTTCGGTTACACCATTTTGTTGTGGAGTATATGGAACAGTATGTTGCAATTGAATGCCATGCTCAATGCAGAAGTTGATGTCCAGATTATTTCTCAACAAAGGCCTTAAAGGCCAAGAACATGTTAAAAACTTCACTCTTGAGTTTTAAGAAATATAACCAAGTGCGTCTAGAAAAATCATCAATGAAAGTTAAGAAGTACTTGCAACCAGAGAAAGAAACAACAAGAAGTGGACCACATAAATCACTGTGCACAAGCTGCAAAGGGGCTAAAGTGTGCCAAGAGGCACGTTTGTCAAAACTATCCCGATGATGTTTTCTGATTACACATTCGGAGCAAACGCCATCTCAGCAAGATACCAAAGGAAGACCCATCACCATATTTTCCTTACATAGAGATTGAAGAGAGCAATAGTTAAGTGACCAAATCACACATGCCAAAGTTTGCTCACATCATCATTATGAGCAATAAAAACGAAGGGAAGAGAGGATGACCCAAAGTTTTCAAACTTATACAACCTTATGGAATCATCAGCAATACCAGTAGCTAAAATATGTTTAGGATCTTTGAGGTCCTTGATTACAACATCATGAGGTGAGAATTCTACTATTTTCCCTTCGCCTGAATGATTTATCTGATAAACAGATAGAAGGTTGCATGACAAGGTAGGAACATATAGTACATCATTAAACTAACCATTATCTACATGAATGGTTCTTGATCCTACAACACTAAGAGATCTATCATCACCAACATAAATATGTTTGGTGTTACAATCATTTAAAGAAGAAAAAATGGATTTATTTTTAGTCATGTGGTAAGAAGCTCTAGAATAAATGAGCCACTCATGAGAAGGAGAAGAAGAAGATACATTTAATGCATAACCAGATCTTGATGCTTGACAACCACAAGCAAAAAGTTCCATGCCTGAAGAGGAAGATGAAGAGTGCTCCAAATTGATGTGGTGCTGCTTCATTGCTACTTCTAAGGCTTCCATCTTCTTAAAACATTTGGACTCTATATGGCCATCCCGATTGCAAAAGTTGCAATTTCTATCTGTCTTCTTCCCTTTGTTTTGATTTCCCTTATTATTTTGGTTATTTGATTTTTCAGTTTGCGGCTGATATTTCTTAGGGCCCTTATTTGGTTTAGGACCATATTTTTTAGGATACTGCTTCTTGGGATTCTTTTGATATGGTTGTTGTTGGGCTGCTAAGGATTTTTTTAGAAGCGTTTCCAATAGTGATAAGACCAAGGTGTAAATTTTTTTCTTGTTCTCTTATCATAGAATCACAAAAGGCATCAAAAGAGGGATTCTTGTAGGTGGTTCTTGAAGAAATGATGACTTCTCTGGTGGAATGGAAGGTAGAAACAAATACAGAGTATGCAAGGCCAAGCTTAGCAAGAATGCAATATATGAGGCTGCCATCATCCTTTTTTATCTTACAACCTTATAAAAGAATTATGAGGGTCTTAAATTTGGACCAAAAATCTTCAATGGAGGAGAAATTATTGGAGTCTAAAGTAAGCAACTCATTTTCAAGATGGTGGGCCCTGATTTGATTTTGAATGCCAAAAACATTTTTTAACTTTTCCAGGGCTTCATCGGGGTGTCAATGTCAAGAATATGAAATCGAAGATCTTGAGCAATGGACATTCCTATCAGCCCTCATGCTTGATCTTGTTTATTTCCCCATTTAGCAGCTTTATCATCATCGAAAGGTTTATTTTCTTGCCCTGTAGCTATTCTATAAAGCCCTTTACTTCTAAGTATATCTACCATGTGAGGTAGCCATTGGAAATAATTGGTGCTGCTAAGAATAACTGGGCATGCACTTTCCATTTTTTTTTTTAAGAAACTGAATCTGAGAAAAGGTGAAACTAACTACTCCAATGGAAATATTTGAAAAAATTAGGTCGTTTTAAAAAAAGTGGCTCAAAAAAAGGCTTCCGGATGAAGAAGTTATGCCATTTGAAAAATCTGAGTTGTAGATGCCGAATAATTACGGGGACGGGATGAAGTGCGGTTTAAAAAAAATAAAAAATAATTCCGTCCATTTGAACAAAAACTTTTTACAGAATAAACTTGAAAAGAAGACTTGAACCCAAGACCTCTATTCTCATAAAGTAACCCCTCACCAAGTGAGATAGTAAAAGGATCACGTTATTGTATGAAAGGAAGAAGGTTTTTTTTTTTTTTTTTTTAACTCTTCGTTGTGCATGTCTTCTCCTCCACAAAAATATACAAAAAACGAGAAAAAAAAGAAGAAGAAATGCAAAGCCTTACGATAGAATGTTAGATTTTTAGTTAACCTTATCAGCAACTATCACTTCTTTTACTATTTTCAGTTATTCTGGAGTCAAAATATTCCATTGGTTTCTTTATATCTAAGACTATATCGATATTTCTCATTAGAAGTCAAAATTATTCCCTTAGTTTCTTTATCGTGGGAATGATATTGACATTCCCTTAGTCGAAATTATTCCCTTAGTTTCGAATTAATCCCTAGTTACTTTACTTTACATATCGACATAATCGAATTATTCCTCCAGTTTTTTATCTTACCGACGATATCGACATTTTTCATTACAAGTGGCAATATTCCCTTCATTCCTTTATATGTGAGATTATATTGACATTTCTCATTAGAAGTCGAATTATTTCCATACTTTCTTCACAAACTACATGGACATTTCTCATTAGAACTGGAATTATTCCCTCAGTTTCTTTGTAGTCCTCATGATATCGACATTTCTCATGAGAGGTCGAATCATTCCCTCAGTTGCAATCAACATTTCTCTTCAAAAGTGGACCTTAGTTCGTTTACGGATGATATCGACATTTCTCATGAGAAGTCGAACTATTCCCTTAGTTATATCAACATGTCTCATTAGAAGTCAAATTATTCCCAAAGTTTCTTTAATGAAGATATCGACATTCCCCATTAGAAGTCTAATTAATCCCTAGTTAGTTTATTGTAGATATGGACATTTATAATTAGAGGTCGAATTATTCCTCGAGGTCCCTTATCGTCCAGATTATATATCGACATTTTTCATCGAAGTCAAAATATTCCCTTGGTTCCTTTATGTCAGATTATATATCGACATTTTTCATCGAAGTCAAAATATTCCCTTGGTTCCTTTATGTCTGATATTACATGGACATCTCATTAGAAGTCTAATTATATCAGACAACTTTTCCAAGCAATATCTACATTTATCATTAGAAGTCGAATTAATCACCTAGTTCCCTTATTAAAGATCGAGATATCGACATTTCTCATTGGAAATGGAATTATTCACTTGTTCCTTTATCGTCCGGATGATATCGACTTTTCTCATCAAAGGTTGAGTCATTCCCTTAGTTCCTTTATGGAAAATATCGACATTTCTCATTATTTCAGTTCCTTTAAAAACGATATACATATTTCTAATTAGAAGTAGAATTAATCCGTATAGAAATCATTACTTTTAATTGGAAGTCGAAATATTCCTCCAGTTACTTTATGGCGTGATCTATGTCGACATTTTTCATTAGAGATCGAAATATTCCCTTGGTTCCTTTATATGTGAGATTATATGACATTTCTCATTAGATGTCGAATATTTCCGTACTTCCTTTGCAAACGATATCGACATTTCTCATTACAAGTCTAATTATTTCCAAACTTCCTTTAAGAACGATATCGACATTTCTCATTAGAAATCTAATTATTTCCATGCTTCCTTTACAAACGATATCGACATTTCTCATTAGAAATCTAATTATTTCCATGCTTCCTTTACAAACGATATCGACATTTCTCATTAGAAGTCAAATTAATCTCCTAATTCCCTTACTAAATATATCGAAATCTCTCATTTGAAGTCGAATTATTCCTGGCGTTGTCTAACGAGCCAGAGGAATTGCCCGGACGGTCAAAATTGGCCGGAATCCGGGCCAAAAAAATTTTAAAAATCTTGCACAAACAGTGCTTGAATCCTGATTTTAACATTGGAAATGGATTCAGCACCATCAAAAACCTGTACGACACCCAAAATATTAAACTTTGATAGTTATAACATGGATTTGGAAAAATTCCTGCCGGATTTTCTGAAAATCTTACCGGAATTTTCATGATTTTCAAGGCGATTCCTCCGGCTAGTTAGACTACGGCATTATTCCTAGTTCCTTTATAAGTCAATATCGACAACATTTCTCATTGCAAGTCGAAACATTCTCTTACTTTCCACCGACATTTCTGTTCAGAATTCAAATCATTGTTGCCTTAGTTCCTTTGTGAATGATATCGACTTTTCTCATTAGAGGACCAATCATTTGTTAATATATACATTAGAGGACATCGAAAATTTTCATTATTAATCAAATTATTTAATATATACATTAAACATTTTGAATTAAACTATTTTATTATTATTATTTTTTTTTTAAATTTATTAGTGTTAGGTTTACATGTTATAATGGTTTTGTGATAACTATCTTACATATATATATATATATATTTTTTTTAAATTTTTGCTTATAATTGTGATATTCATAGTATAATTTTTAGATGTTTGTGTAGAGATATTTTATTATTATGTCTTTGGAAGAAAGTTGTCCAAAATTAATAACTTTGAAAGTAATTTATTTTCAAGGTAAATAATATATTTTACATCAATTAGTGTCAAACTTAATTTAAACAAGTATTTGCATAAAAAATGGATGTTAGAACAATATGTATATAAATATTATTCGTGTGTTCTTGACACTTTTAAAATGTAAATGTGCAAAATTATTAGTGGTTATTACCACCAAAATTTATGCAATGCTCTTCATATGAGTAGGAAATTAATTTCTCCACTTTCAATATCAATTTATTTGCTTACTAAAAACAATAAATTTATCATTGACCAATGTAAATTATAATGTTTAACTTTAAAAAGTGAATATTTAACTTTCAATATTATTAAAAATAAGTTTTCAACACATACACAATTTATCTTTCCAATTTTTCAACAATATCTATTTTTCTTAAGTTTTCCAAATTTCTATCCATTACAAGTCCCTCTCAAATTAGTTACATCCATCAAGTGATTAAGACAACTAGTTTATATGCAATTTTTTTAAAATGTAATTTCCAAATTAAGTGATAGGCACTAGCCTCATTTGGAGCACTCATTTCCTTCGTGGACTATATCAAAAATTTTCATTTAAAATTAATTCATTTCATTATTTCATTTACAAACGATATGGACATCGTGTCTATGATACATGTAATTTTCCAAAACTTTTACTTTATGGATGAAATATACAATTATATAGGTTGATGGTATAGAGAATAAGGGTAGTGTATGATACACACAATTTTCTTTGCATGAGTGGAATCCAAGGGAACCTCCTCTCACCTGACAAGGGATACAACCCTTATGGTTACATTAATCTCTTTGATGTTCGTTCCATAAATTTATAAGAACTATTAAATTTGTTAATTACTATTACAACCACATTAATAAGGTTGTTGAAATACATGTGATTTTCCTTATTTTCCACCTCTGAATGATATTGATAAGGGTTGTTGATGTATTTTTGTATTCCTATTATAATATTCCTATCGTTAATTTTTTCTTAGATGAGTCAGTTTTCAAGACAAATGTGTGGAAATACCCTTCACTCTACACCCCACACTAAAGTTTTTCCATTTCCAAGGCTTAGTCATTTTCCTTTGTGTGTATAACATATCATCTTCTATTCGCCCGCACATCTATCTGTCTACACATGTATTATCCTACACATTCAATCCTCCTCACAAGCAACCTTCTGCGAAACCATAATTTCAGATAACATACCATAACTCACTTTTTTGCTTTTGTTCCACATTTAGTGAAAATTAGGTATTTCCTCATTTTTAGGATAATTGAAAGCTCATTTAAAGAATTTTAATACTCAAGGTGGAAAAAGGTTCTTCATATTTCACTACATGAACCATATCCACCTCCACCATAGTATCAATTTATGTGAATTATTTGTTTGTCATGTTCTACCCTTACACTAAAAGGATTAATTAAGTCACCGTATTGATATTGTATTAAGTGAATTACTTACTATGACATCTTTTTAAGACTAGTTATAAGCTATTAACTTCCATTGTCATTTAGACATGCCTCAATTAATGTGGCATGTGAAAATACAATATCCTATTAATGACTATCATAACTCAATGATTTAACAACTAAGACTTCCACTAACGTATTATTGATCTACCATGCATCTACAAAATATGTTAAGACAATGAGCAATATAAAAACTAAAGGAATGAAGGAGTCAATTTGTGGAGGCAGTGAACTCGTTAGCTGACATGGTAAAATTTTCGATTGGAATCTTACATACCAATGGCTCTTAAGCTTGGCCCCACAAAAGATAGAGAAATAAAATTTTTAACCCATTGTTGTAAAATTATAAATGCATCCTAGAAGTTTCAAAATTCAAGGAAATAATTCACTAGTGTACAAGACAATTTGACTCAAAGACTAGAACCATCTGTTGGAAACTTGAATAAACTAAGAGGGTGATGGATCAATTTAGTGTATTCATGGACATCTAAATTTATTTTATTTTATTTTCAAAATTTATTTGAATTATTCAATGAAAAACATAGCAACATTCCAGCCCCAAGGGTTAACTCAATCGGTTAATTCCCCACTCTTAAGTACTTTTCTAGTTGGGAGGTCATAGGATCAAATCTCCTTGACACCCATGCGGTTAGGCCTCCCATGCAAGGTTGGCGATAGATCCCCTGGAGAGGTTCTATCAAGATTTTCAGACCATGGATGTAACTAGGTTCATGTGTACACGCACATGGATTCGTGAACCACCATGAAAGAAAAAACATAGCAACATTCCATGAAAACATAAAATCAAGACTTAAAAAAATCACATGTTGACAACATATATAAGTGGATACCCATAAAGGGATAAAACCATGAATTTGTTTTTCTCGTGATGAAAAGGGAAGCTCATGCTTTCTTTATTACATAAAATGTTTTAGGGTGAAACCTCTATTCTATTTTGAAAGCTACAACTTGTTGGGAATCTCCTACTCCCACATACATAAATTTAGGCTATAACCTATAGAAGGCTCCAACCTCAAATTGAATACACCAACATAATTCTAATGCCATGTAAATTTATAGGGTTAACATAATATTTTCTTTATCAATGCTAGAGAACATGGAAGTTGGTTACCCATTGCAAATATAGGTTTTGAATGCTGGTAGTGCATGAAAAAAATGAAAAAATTCCACACTCGGACCCGTAACAATTTGAATTACAACCTCTTCATGTATATTTAAAACACTTTGTTCTACTTTCATTCAAATCACACTCAATAAAATCATTAGTCCTCATACATTTTTCATTTCCTTGCATCACAATTTTTTCAAGTATTTCTGCAACTAACCCCTTCGACTACTTCAACAAAAATAAGAAAATCCCCTGATTTGCTTCAAAAATTACCTTTCCTTTGCCACATATATCAGCAAGCATAACATCCATAACATCACAAGATCATAACATATGCAATCACAACATAAAAATAATAAGCATAACAACACTACCATTAACACAAGAATATCATTAACTTCAACTTCACCTATGCACACATCAACTGACTTATTTCCATCACCCTTTGCCATCAATGAAAATTTGCCAACAATCTCCCCCTTTGGCATTAATGGAAACTCTATGATCCTCCCCCTTTTGTCCTCAGAATCAATTATCCTTTCTTTTTCTTACCTCTCCCTTTGACATCAATGGTAAGGGGATCTGGTTCACAATGAAAAACAACAAGAGGATATATTCATTGATTGCACAAATTCCTATAGTCCTTTGGCACAATTTCATCATCAACTTTGTAGTAAATTGGTATAAATTTCATGGTTCAAAATTCATTATCTATAAAAATGGATTCATTTCACCTTGTTGTATAGGTTTTTGCATGTTGAGAAACCAATTTTTGTGTGTACCACAAAAAATTTCATAGAGACTCCAATATTTTAAGCTGTAAAAGAATCCAACGATAATATTTCTTACCTATGATACATCATGGAAATGATAATGATAATTTCACATGATATCATATCATCTCATTTAAGGTTTTTCTATGAAAAAAAATAAACTAACTCTTTCACATTCAAGTTTGAAAATGGTTTAAATGCATCCTAGAGATGCTACATAGATTCATGGCTAAGTGGAGTTATGATACCCATCAAAAATATCAATTTTCGTTTCACCTTTGTTGTAATATTATTGACACTTGTTGTAATATTTTATGAATTGTCCCACACTAATTTCCTCAACTTCATGTGAATAGATTTATATAAGAACATATACAAATACCTTCTTCTTTTTTTCGGGTTTCTTTGATAGGAATCCCTAGCTTCTTTGTATATATTTCGTTTTAACCTCTCTTCCTTTGAATCAATTGACCTTGGACTAGTGGTTTTAACAATAAATAATCTCAATACAATTCGTAATCCAAGATCTGATAAAACATTATTTGGCATTTCTTCTAGTGAGGCATCAATAACACTTCTTCATGATGGTCAATGTGTACATTCAATAAATATTTTCATATTCATTGACCCTAGTTTTATCGTAGAATTTCCTATTTTTGTTTTAATAAGCTCAAATTATTTATAGACATCTTCAATTGCAGTATCAAGGTAACCAATACCAATCTAAAAATTATAAGAACCTACACAATTAAAAGAAACAATCTATACATATTGAATGTGTACCATAGAATTGACCATGGTGATTACTAGAAAAAAAGGCTTTTGATCTTGAAAATTTTATAAAAAAAGGCTACGACTAATAACTGAAGTTTTTTTCCATTGTTACTAATTCTCTACTTCTACTAAAATACTGATAGAACCTAATGAGAAGCTACCCCTTAATTTTCTCCACTGGAGCTAAATGTGTTATTACCTAAGCTCTTTTCTTCATTAAATTCCACATCTCTTTTGACCATTTTCATCTTGTGTACTAGAAAGTACACCCAATAGTTGTGAGGTGTATCAGTTTACCCCACAAATATCCAAAACGCGTTTGTTGGCACTAGCTTCTTCTTGAAATATTTGGCCACATGACAATAAATTAATGAACCAAAAATTTTAAAATACTACACATCTGTTCTCACACCTGAAAAGGCTTGCTCTGGTGTACTCATCCCAAGTATCTGATGAGTACTTTTGTACTGCACAAATACTGTTGTATTGCATGCTTCCACGCACAGATACAACGATAGGCCCTAAGCATGCAACATAGCTGGTGTTGTTCCAAAAATATTTTTGTTCTTCCTTTTTCAACCCCATTCTGCTGTGGGTTATGAGGTGCTATTAATTCCCTTCGAATTACTTCTGAAGCACATAAGTTCTGAAATTCATCAGATACATATTATCCACCATTTTTGCTTCTCAAAGCCTTCACCTTATTCCTAGTATCTTTCTCGACAAGTTCCTTGAACTCACAAAACTTGGAGAACATTTGATATTTCTTTTGAATGAAGAAAATCCAACACTTGCATGAAAAATCATCTACAAAAATCATATAATACATTTGTTTTGTAGTGGAAGCTATCGAGAACGGTCCACACACGTTTCAGTGAACTCTCTTGATGATCACCTTTGCTCGACTTTCCTTGTCATGAAAGGTGTCTTTGGTATACTTCCCCAATTTACACCCTTTGCATGCATCTCGCTACGCAAGTGCACCCTTTGGAAGTCCTGTAGAAATATTCTGCATGATCTTTAAAGCACCATGGTGTAGATGGTCCAATATCCGATGCCATAACTCACCAATGTCTCGACTCTCCACCTTCTCTGCTTTCGTCCTCAAGCCAACATAGTATTCTCCTTCCAATTTCTAGAGGTTCTTTATTCGAACCCCAATCTTCTTCACTTGTCCTATGGATTTGTAATGAAGGAATGCATTTCCTTCACTAAATATCACATCATAGCCACGGTATTCCAAAATTGAAACATAAACCAAATTCTTCTTTCAATCATGAACATACATGCCATCTTTTAATGTGAGAGGAGTACCTAACTCCATCTGAAAGTTAATTGTACCTATGTCGATAGCGTTATACCTCCCATCATCTCCATTCTCGATGTGCATCTGGAGATCCTTCTCCTCCAAGTTACTGAATAATTCTTTTTGTTTGTTCATATGTAACGGAGCTCCACTATCTAAGTACCACACAAAACCCATCACCAATGACACCATGCATGCAATGAAGGTGAAATCCAACTCGAATTGTGCAGCAAGTACTTCACTTTCTGCTCCTCCTGAGGTCTTCTTGTTGGTATTCTTGTGCAGACTCTTTGTATCATTGTGTCCAAGCTCATGAGACTGAAAACATTTTACCTTTGACAAGTCTCGCTTCTTGCATACCTGACTGGAATCCAATTTGGAATGGGACACCTACCCTTTCCCTTTCTTCACTTTTACAGCCAAGGCGCAATTCTCCTCATCATCAGTCTTTGATGAGGATCCATTTTTGGTGTTCCGCCAAATTTCTTCTTGTACCAAGTCGGACCACAATCACTCCCACTCTGGTAGCTTCTCCATCCCATTCACTAAGTCGTGGCAGCTATGCCAGCTCGCGGGAAGGCCTAGAATTACTAGGCCTACCAAATCATCCTGGGAAACTGTTACCCCAACACTTCCAAGCTCATCTCAACATTGAGTGAACTTCGTCAAGTATTTTGGAATTGTGTCACCCTTTTCCATCTTGATATTTCTGAGCTTGTCTTTCAAAACCAAATTACTGTGGTCATTGTTATTTTGAAATAGATCTATTAAGGCCTTCCTCATAGCATATGGAGTTTCCTTTCCAAGGAGATTCAAGAAAATATGATCTCAAACTCCTTCTAAGAAAATACTTCTCGCCTTTTCTACATTCTTTTTCCATGCATCAAGAAGTTTATCATCTGCTACTGTGGATTAGGGAATATCACTGTATATGAATTCCTTTATTTTTTTTTCCTCTAGCACTGTCTCCATCGTGTCCTTCCATGCTGTGTAATTCGAATTCCTCTCAATGGAATATTTGAGTCTCAAGCTAGTGAAAGGCATCTTGATCTGTTGCTGAGCCCGAAGAACAAATCTACAAATTCGATTCATCTATTAAAAATGAACTCTGGTTCTTCTCTTCTATAGTGATTCATGCTTTGATACCATGTATAAACATCTAAATTGATTCAACTGATCCTGTAGTGTACTAAAACAAAATACTTAATAAATTTTACAAATTGGAGAAACCAATTACGATCACACAATCACATGAACAAGTAAGAGAAATAATTATCAATTGCACAACACAAGATGTATATTGGAAAAGCCTCAGCTAAAACCCCCAATATCTATATCTTGCATAAAGTCAAGAACATGAAACAATACAATTTTATTTCTCTTCCTGAGAAACCTCTGCGGACTGTCTCACTGTCATCTAAGAAATTTTGGTCCAATATTTAAGCAAGTCCTTGCCGCTGCCTAACCAACCTTGCTGACACATTCCTGGGCTAATTGAGCCCCTATTAATTAGGAAATTCCCATCAATATATTGCATAATAAATCCAAGGCATCCTGATTACCTCATACATGACTTGTACAATTTTCTAATTATACAACTGATAGTTATCTTCCCTTTAACTCCAATCTCAACTGGGCCTTCCTTAGAACTAAAATGAAATAATTGTTTATAACGTACTATCAGTTAGTTGATTGATCACTTCTTTTGAGTTAAATCAGATTTAACTCACTTTACCTATCGCTAGCTCATCTCTCAGTTAGAACTAGCTTAACTGATTTTAACTCAAATAATTGAGTTCACTAATGACAACTCAAAATAAAATGCAATTAGGCCCCCTAAAACTTAGAGTGGACTCTACATGCCTCAAGTTTGACCCTCAACTCGAATTAATTGAGCTAACTAAGTCTTCCTGACTCGGTTAACTCTTACAAGCTGTCATGTGATGTGAAATTACAATGTACTTCTAATTTAAGTAAGGGAAAATTAAATGAGAAGTCTCATTGGGGTGCCATTTATTATTTCCATTTCAACATAATTAATTGTACATTGCCTTGGAATCTCTATCTCAACTGTGCAATTCTAATTCTTTGCATGCATGAGCTAATTTAGGCTGACTAATTATTTATCTCGATGATCACTAGGTGTGGTTATAGTTCTACTTCCACAACTTGATCTTCTACTAGTTCCTCCAACCATTAAAACTAGTTTAACTGGCAATAACTCAATTTAACTCAATTAAATTCCTACAACATAAATTAAGTCAATATGGACTCCTAAAATTTAAGAATCACACAACTCAATTTCATAAAAAAAAATACATTTTATTGTCATATCCAATTCTATAATCTTATGTTACCACCACTACTTTCTCTTTTCCATATTTTACCATTTGATATTGAACTAGTTATGTGTTTCAACTCAATTTTTAAGAAAACAATAATGCTATTCATAAAAATAAACATAAAATACTATATACCGCTACTGTATGTAGTTAATTTAGGAATTTACAGGGTAAGTTTCGTAGATCAAGAACCAAAGGTCACCGCTCAAAAATAGATCACAAATCAGTACACCAATATAATCATGTGGTTAAAACCCTCAAAGAGGGAAACAGTCCACAGCCTAAGCCCACTTCAGGCAATTTATTAATATAAAAAGAAAAGTTACAACATGTTTCTCTCATAAACAGTTACTGAACAAATCACCCTCCATGCTCTTTAAATAGAGATCATGGAATAATCGGGTGTTAAGCCACAAATCAAGTGTCATTAATACCAAGGTGAGAGATAACCATCAGATCACTACAAATCGTGATCGTCGGATTATAAGTTACAAATGTACATGGTAAAGAAACACACTTTACCTAACTCTATACTAGACTAAGTTATTCTTAACTATTTCCTATGTGTCAGAATATCCTAACATCCCCCCTTAAGAAAAACTTGGGATAGGATTGAAGGATTTACAAAGGTGACACGAAAGGAGCCTATTTCCTATGTGTCGAAATATCCTAACATCCCCCCTTAAGAACAAATTGGGATAGCATTGAAGGATTTAAAATAGTGACACAATAGGAGAAGGAAGGAGTCATTAGAGCCTATCCCCCCTGAAAGACAACTTTCCTAAACATCAATCATGGATCAAAGTTTGGTAAAATTCACTTCTGTGAGAGCCTTTGTAAAGATATCAGCTACTTGATCATCGATTGGACAATACTGCACTTCAAGAACACGATCATGAATGATATTTCTGATGAAGTGTATGTGGAGTTTAATGTGCTCATACGCTGACGCTGAACTAGATCTTTACATAACTGAATGGCACTCTGATTATCACACCAAAGTGTAGTTGGATGTTGCTGATGAAGACCAAATTTAGATAGAATCTGACGAAGCCACATGGCTTCCTTGCTGGCTTCAACTGCACCACGATACTCTGCTTCTGTTGAAGAAAGAGAGATGGCACTTTGTTTCTTACAAGACCAAGTAATAGGTCCTGAACCAAGAGTGAATACATATCCTGCAGTGGACTTTCGATCATGAGGGTCACTAGCCCAATCAGAATTAGTGAAACCAATAAATAATGGAGATGATCCTGCACTGTAATGAATCCTGAACTGAAATGTATCTCAAATATATCTAAGTATTCTTTTAGCTGCTTTCCAGTTACTTTCATAAGGTTGCTACATAAACAGAGTGACAAGACCAACAACAAAGAAAAGGTCAGGACGGGTGTGGGTTAGATACAAAATTTTACCAAGAAGTTGACAATATAAGGTAGCATCAACTTCAGGGGTAGTAAAAGTGACTCAAAGCTTGACTCCAAACTGAAAGGGAGAAGGGGCTAGCTTACAGTCTTCCATGTGAAAGTGGTGTAGAAGATCACAGGCATACTTGGACTGAGAGAGGGTAATGCCTTCCTTCGTTTGCAAGACTTGAAGACCAAGGAAATAATGCCAGTGTCCTAAGTCTATCATTTCAAACTTCTTTTTGAGGTTATACTTCACATGGTTTATATGGTTTGGATCATTACCAATAAGGATAAGATCATTAATATAAAGAACAAGGATGGTGAAGGAATTACCCGCTTTCTTGGTGTAGATAGTGTTGTTAGAATGACACCTAGAAAAGCCATTATCTAGTTTAAATCTATCCATTTTGGCATACCAAGGCCGAGGAGCTTGTTTGAGACCATAGAGACACTTCCTAAGGTGACAAAAAAGGATAGAGTCTTTTTAGATAAAGCCAGGTGGTTGTTCCAAGTAGATTTCTTCATGCAAATCTCCATGTAAGAAGGTGGATTTAACATCCATCTAATGGACTTCCCATTTAAAGGAGGCAGCAAGGGAAAGAAAAAGGTGGATAGAATTCATTTTGGCAACAAGGGAGAAGGTTTTAGTATAGTCAATGCCTTCTACTTGTGAAAATCCTTTAGCAACAAGACGAGATCTATGTCTATCCACTTTTCCATCTGGTCCAAACATGGTTTTGTAAACCCATCTTCATCTGATAATTTTTCTTCTTTTTGGAAGAGGAACAAGATCCCAAGTATTTTTTTCTAATAAGGAACAATACTCTTCATTCATAGCTTCATCCCAATCTCGATCACCGAAGGCTTCTTCAAAGGTTTTTGGATCAAGTTTTCTGGAACTTGAGCCAATAAGGAAGAAGCTCTTTCGAAATGAGAACGCGTACATCGTCGATTGATAGGGTCACTTGCAAGAGAACCTGCTACATCCCGAGTAGACCCATCTTGGAAGCGGTGGAGTATAAGGAACAATTTTACAAGGCGGAGGAGGATTGTCATCCTCGTTATCATCATCTAAACTAGAAGAAATGATATTAAAAATAAAAGAGAGAGAGAGAGAGGTGGCACATATGCCAAATCAGGCTCACAAGCCAAAGGTGGCACACCCGCCGAAATAGGCTCGCAGGCCGATATATTTTCATCAAACTTTACATCTCTTCTAATGATTATATTTTTGGATTTTGGTTGAAGAAGTCTATATCCTTTGACATCTTTAGAATATCCAACAAAAATACATTTTTCACTCTTAGGTTCTAAGGCTTTATGTTTCGCATTTGGAATATGGGCCCAAGCATCACTTCCAAAAGCATGAAAGTGACTTATATCGGGTTTGATTGAGCTCCAAGCTTCTTCTGGAGTTATATCCTTTAAAACCTTAGTAGGAGTGCGATTTACTATGTAATTTGCACAGTTAATGGCTTCTACCCAAAAATTGAGACCAAGTACTTTAGATTGAGGCATACAATTAGCCATTTCTTTTAAGGTGTGATTCTTCCTTTCAGATACACCATTTTTTTGTCAAGTATATGGAACAGTATGTTGCAATTGAATGCCATGCTCATTGCAGAAGCTGATAAATTTGTTGTTAGCATATTCTCCGCTATTGTCTGATCTTAACTTAAGAATTTGATGTCCAGATTGTTTCTCAACAAAGGCCTTAAAGGCCAAGAACATGTTAAAAAATTCAGTCTTGATTTTTAAGAAATATACCCAAGTGCATCTAGAAAAATCATCAATGAAACTTAAGAAGTACTTGCATCCAGAGAAAGAAACAACAAGAAGTGGACCACATAAATCACTGTGCACTAGCTTCAAAAGGGCAAAAGTGTGCCATGAGGCATGTTTGTCAAAACTATCCCGATGATGTTTTCTAAGTACACATCTGGAGCAAACACCATCTCATCAAGATACCATAGGAAGACCCATCACCATATTTTCCTTACATAGTGTTTGAAGAGAGCGATAGTTTAAGTGACCAAATCGCTCATGCCAAAGTTTGCTCACATCATCATTATGAGCAACAAAAATGGAGGGAAGAGAGGATGACCCAAAGTTTTCAAACTTATACAACCTTATGGAATCATCAGTAATGCGAGTAGCTAGAATATGTTTAGGATCTTTTAGGTCCTTGATTACAACATCATGAGATGAGAATTCTACTATTTTCACTTCACCTGAATGAGTTATCTGATAAATAGATAGAAGGTTGCATGACAAGGTAGGAACACATAGTACATCATTAAACTGACCATTATCTAGATGAATGGTTGTAGATCCTACAACACTAAAAGATCTATCATCACCAACATAAATATGTTTGGTTTTACAATGATTTAAATAAGAAAATTGGATTTATTTTTAGCCATGTGGTCAAAAGCTCTAGAATCAATGAGCCATCCATGATAAGGAGAAGAAGAAGATACATTTAATGCATAACCATATCTTAATGCTTGACAGCCACAAGCAAAAAGTGCCATGCCTAAAGACAAAGGTGAAGAGTGCTCCAAATTGATGTTGTGCTTCTTCACTGCTACTTCTAAGGCTTCCATCTTATTAAAACATTTGGACTCTATATGGCCATCCCGATTTCAAAAGTTGCAATGTTTATCTGTCTTCTTCCCTTTGTTTTGATTTCCCTTATTATTTTGGTGATTTGATTTTTCAGTTTGCGGTTGAAATTGCTTGGGGCCATTGTTTGGTTTAGGACCATATTTTTTAGGATACTACTTCTTGGGATTCTTCTGATATGGTTGTTTTTGGGTTGCTAAGGCTTTCTTAGAAGTGTTTCTAGCAGTGATAAGACTAGGGTGTAAAATTTCTTCTTGTTCTCTTATCAAAGAATCACAAAAGGCATCAAAAGAGGGATTCTTGTAGGTGGTTCCTGAAGAAATGATGGCTTCTCTGGTGGAATGGAAGGTGGAAAAAAATAGAGAGTATGCATGGCCAATATTAACAAGAATGTAATAGATGAGATTACCATAGTCCTTTTTTATCTTACAACCTTCTAAAATAATTCTGAGGGTCTTAAATTTTCACAAAAAATATTCAATGGAGGAGAAGTTATTGGGGTCCAAAGTAAGCAACTCATGTTCAAGTTGGTGGGCCCTGATTTGATTTTTAATGCCAAAAATAGTTTTTAGTTTTTCTAGGGCTTCATCAGGGGTGTCAATGTTAGGGATATGAAATCGAATATCTTGAGAAATGGACACTCCTATCAGCCCTCGTGCTTGATCTTGTTTATTTTCCCATTTAGCAGCTTTATCATCATTGGAAGGTTTAGTTTCTCGCCCTGTGGCTATTTTATAAAGCCCTTTACTTCTAAGTATATCTACCATGTGAGGTAGCCATTGCAAATAATTAGTGCTATTAAGAATAATCAGGCATGCACTTTCCATTTTTTTAAAAGAAACTAAAGCTAAGAAAAGGTGAAACTAACTGCTCCAATGGAAAGATCTCAAAAAATTAAGTTGTTTAAAAAAAACTAGCTCGAAAAACAGCTTCTAGATGAAGAAGTTATGCCTTTTGAAAAATCTGAGTTGTGGATGTCGAATAGTTACGGGAACAGGATGAAGTGCGGTTTAAAAAAAAAAAAAAAATCCACCCATTTGAACAAAAAAAAATTGCAAAAGAAACTTGAGAAGGAGACTTGAACCCAAGGCCTCTATTCTCATAATGTAACCCCTCACCAAGTGAGATAGTAAAAGGATCACGTTATTGTATGAAAGAAGGAAGGTTTTTTTGTTTTTTTGTTTTTTTTTTAAACTCTTTGGTGTGCGTGCCTTCTCCTGCACAAAAAAACACAAAAACGAGTTAAAAAAAAAAACGAAATGCAAAGCCTTACGGCAGAATGTTTGATTTTCGGTTAGCCTTATTGGCAACTATCACTTTTTTTACTATTTTTGATTTCCCGAGATCGCACAAAGACGCGGAAAGAGCATACGTAGCCAAAAAAAATCCCTTTTCCCTGTTTCTGATTTGCTGAGATCGCACAAAACACACAACAAAGGGCATACACAAAGAAGGGGGTATAGATCCAACAAATAAATAAAATCTTAATACTGAAAATAAACAGAAAAAACCGAAATAAGCAGAACCATTGAGAAATATAACTGCAAAATAGATGCTTTATACCTCCAGATCTAAACTGTCATAACTTGGGTAGCCGGAAACCTTTTCGCATGAACTGAAAGGCCTTCCTCATTGTAACAGATGCTCCGGACACAACCGAGTAGTTCTCCAAGCCCAGAAATGTTCAAAAATAGTAGATCTACAAAACGACATTCGCATACAGTCAAACCGGCTTCGGATTTTGATCAACAAAGGACGCGGTCCTCAAAATAGCATGGATACCATATAGGAATTTACAGGGTAAGTTCTGTAGATCAAAAACCAAAGATCACCGCTCTGAAACATATCACAAATCAGTACACCAGTATAATCATGTGGTTAAAACCCTCAAAGAGGGAAACAGTCCACAGCCTGAGCCAACGCGGCCACTTCAGACAATTTATTAATATAAAAAGAAAAGTTACATATATTTCTCTCATAAACGGTTACCGAACAAATGACCCTCCATGCTCTTTAAATAGAGATCATGGACCAATCAGGTGTCAAGCCATGGATCAAGTGTCGTTAATACCAAGGTGAGAGATAACCGTCGGATTATAAGTTACAAATGTACATGGTAAAAAAACACACTTTACCTAACTCTACACTAGACTAAGTTATTCTTAACTATTTTCTATGTGTCGAAATATCTTAACAATTAACAACATATAGTAACTTTTCCCTAGCAAACTCCTCCCTCCATGTTATATACACACACACACATATATATATATATATATATATATATATATATATATAATCAGTGTTCTATTCAACAAAATAATATATATTTCTTATGACATTTTTTATTCAAAAAAATATAATATATTTCTTTCTTATGGATGCTTCCATGTTTTATATATATATATATATATATATATATAATCAATCTTTTATTCAACGAAATAATATATATTTCTTATGGCTATGCCATTTTTTACGATAATAACCAAAGCCTAATTAAAGTTTTTATGAAAGGGGATACTTGACTTAAAAAAAAAAAATTGTTCTAGAAAACATACTTAAATCAACACCTCTTCAATGTAACGTTAGTTTTCTGAGATGTTTGAAAACTTTTCATTTATTGAAATTGTACCATCTCACTCTAAACCAAAAATTGTTTTATTTTTACTTATTTTTTTAAGTTCAAATACCATGATTTTTAAGAAAAGCATTTAACATTTAATAAATGTTAATTTCAAGTTAGATGTGCATTTCATCGAGTTAATTGAATTCCATGATTGTAAATAAATTTATCTTAGATTAAGATCTACCGATACATAATTTACGTTATAAATCTCCAGTTTACACTATAACTCCTTTGGTAGTTGAGTATGTTGCTCTGAAGTTTAGCTATCATTAAATTATGTATTTGATTTTTATGGCCTCCTTGTGACTTATTCGTCAATTAAACCTTATTATGTACACGATATAGAAACACCATTAGAAAAAAAATTGAAATTATATACACATTACAAAATTTTTGTTCATAAGATGAATTTGGGTTGTTGTAGAGATTAGCACTACTAAAAATCCAATTCATAGAAAGAATTCATTAAAAACCCAAGACAAAAACTGTAAATTACCTTGACGATTTCCTAAAATTGCAGAGGGTTTTATTATAGAATTTCCAAATTTTCATTCTAATAATACTACAACTCGGTCTATTATTGCATGAGAAATAATTTATTCTTAAAGAACAGTGAAATAACTACTTCAATAACAGATATAAAATCTATATGTTCAGGGGATTTCCATTTCAAACATTATTTGTCTCACTTTGCGTTTAGACATAGATTTGTTTTTAAAACATCTGCCGAAGCTGATTACCAAGTAGTTTTGAATATATTTTTTATTATAGAATAATTTATAGTAAAATTATAATAAAATAAAAATGTATAATAGTAATATTTGTACGTAAAATTATAAATTAATAGGACGCTGATAAATTTATATAAAACCTAAAATAATAGATATGAAAATCAAATAAATGTCGTTAAATTTTTACGGAAGAGTAAAAATACGTTAATGTGCGGCAACTGAATTAGAAGTCAAAATATTTTTGGACGATATTGATATCTAGTGAGACTTATCATACCGTTAATAAGCGGTGAGATTCTCTTTACGGATTCCGTGTACAATTAGACAGGTAGACGACACGCATCTCAAAACAGGGGATTCATACGACATACGATTCGTTGTTGTTAAATTTTTTATAAGAATTTTATTATAAATTAGTTTATTCATAAATATAATTATATGGTTGGTTGGTAAATGTAAATAATTATTACTAACACAATTACATTAATAAATGTAGTTATATATATGTAAATAATTATTACTAACACAACTACATTAATAAATGTGGTTATACCTTAATAAGTTTATATCAATTAAATGTACAATCTCATTAGCAAATGTGGTTGATATAGACGGATAGATATTAATGGCATAGATTTAATAGTAATATCAATATTGATATTAATAGATATAAGATTATATTATTAATGTTATAAAAATAATTATTAGCACAATAGTTTATTTAATATTAATCAATCAGGATATAAATAGTTTTATTCCAATAAAAACAAGCAATCCAGATATAAATGAGAGGGCCTAATGATTAAGAGCATGTGTTTTCCTAGTTTTCCTTTAAAAGATCATAGGTTCAAAACTAGAAAAAGAAAATTATTGCTCGAAAATGCCCCCACACCATTATTTATCATACTCGCTTTGCCTAGCAAAAGCTTTGAATTCAAACAAGGAGCTGATTTAAGTTATGATTTCCAACATTTTAATATACTCTTGAAAAATACATCCCCGCATAATTAACCAAGGTCTCGCGTATGGATGTAACCATCGTTAAAAGCTTTGACTTATTCGTTTCGTCGAAGCAAACAAAGGATTTAAATAATTGTCACATCTCCACATGACAACTATTAATCCTAAAACTTTCAATGGCCAAGATGCCATTGAGCTTCACAAAGCCTTTTTCTCTCCTCCACTCATCCATGGATAATGAAATAAGGTTTAATTATATGGGTTTGTATGTATTGATTTTTTTTTTTTTTAAGTTTAGTAGTGTCTTTTTATTTTTTATTAATAAAAAAACAGCAGGTTACATCATATCAAAACTTGATGGCCTCAATTTGTCCGAAGGAAACTAGGTCTGTTTGACACCCTAAAGAGTTATAAGCCAAGTAGTACTGAAAAAGTTTAAACCTTTTACTATCAGCTATGTCAAGTTTACTATCTCTTACATATTACAACTTCAAATAGTAAATGCTATTCGCAAAATACATTAAAAAAAATAAGAAAAAATACTATGTCAATCATCCGATGACTCAATTGGTGTTGGGTCCTTTACACTAGAACCGAGCATGTCCACCTAGTGCACGGTTTGTCGCTGACGATCTATGCGACTAAGACGAACAGTCCCATGATGCTGAGATACGTGGATTTCTTGAATCTCTCTTCTTATGTCTTGTAAAACAAAAGCGACTTTTGGGTCTCCTCCAATTTCCTGTATACTCATGATTGCCTTTGCCGGAACACATTTAAGCGTCCATTAGGTATGGATAGACTAGTGGAATAGTGGCAGTCTACTTCTTGTGTTACCAGGGTCTTTTCTAAAATCCATTGCCTCCTCTTGAATTTCTCCTTCCTCTTTGGTATTACAGTCTCTCTCCCATCAAAGATAAGGTTTCGGACCTGCGGAGGAATGCCTGTAGAATAGGCATCAAAGAGGTTTTCCATTACCTCTTTGCCTGAATATCTTCCTCTCTTGCTAGGCCCCACAATAGGATTGTTTTGTTTCTGTTTCCCTTTATCTTTAGTCTCCTTCTTGGTCATATGTCCTTTAACCATATTTGCATGCAATAGTACCGAACGCTGAATACATTGACAATGATGTAGCAAGTCTTTGCCGAGTGGTTGAGTAACACTTGTATAAATTTTATAAACCTATGTATCGTAGCAGAAATTCAATAATTGTTTTATACAAACAACAGTGAAAATGACCCACACTGTCGGGCGTGACATCCTGGCAATCAGTAAAGAAATAACCGTCCACATTCCCGCTTCTCAGGGTGGTGGGATTGGAAACATTTTTCTAATAGGAATGGGAATCCATGATGAGACGCAAACAATTCAACTCCAACATTCGAATAGAAACATTTAAATTTGTCAACACCTAAAGGTTATAGACCCACAAACAGGAAAACCCCTCCCAGCTCACAAATTTGATAAGGTGAGGATAAGATTTTGACCTAGTAAGCCAAAGGCCCATAGAAACCAAACTGCAACCTCTATAAACAAAGTTTAAACTTTTAAGGACTCACTGAGACCTTAGGACATGGAGATCCGCCCGAAACCCCGACAGAGAACCGACCACATGACAGAATGAATGAGAGGGAGGAGCTCCAGAAACAGAATTGTGTCGATCACAGTTGGAAGGGTAGTCATTCTAAGCCATGCACTGTAATTCATAATTCTGAGACAAGAAAGCCAATTCCCTAGCATTACACATAGTCTGCGGGTTGCAGGAAGACTCTAGACCTGAGTGCATGAGGCAGGGAGATTGAAGTAGTGGATCAACAACAGAGGACAAGGAGCCAAGAAATGTTGAAAGAATTTACAAAAGACTGAAACGAAGAGGCTCTAAAGAAAATGAACCTGAATCCCCATAATTTGAAGCTATGAAGAGAAAATAAACACAATTTTAACAATCACTGTAGCATTTAGAGCCATGCAAACCCACAGAGGTTTTACAGCCTCCATAGAAAACCATACAATAAATTGTGGAATTCAAATTGTACAACAAAGGAAACATCTCCTCACAGATATTTGTTTTGGAACAGACCAGAAGAAATTTTAAGCAGACTGCAACATACATAGTGAGGAGACAAACCACACACCATGTGACCGGGTGTGATCACAACGCTCCAACCTTATCCCACACAGTTTTTGCTCCTCCTTCCTCAGAATTCTGCCAGAAAACGATACTGCCCTTTCCTACACCTGCTTTCATAAACCCCTTAACATGCCGACGCTATTTCCAAAACCATTCTGACAGGGTTAGTTCGACTCCGCCATATATGTCACCAGTCATTATATCCTATGTGTGGTGGTACCGCCCCCACGATCCCCTGTCGTCATTATCCTCGAGTGACCGTGTCGTACACCTCGTCGCGTGCAACCTCATGCTTCCCATCTCTTGTGTGGTACCCCAATCAGGGATCCCAAGAAATCTCAATGCCTCTATGAACGATTGTCTAAAGAGGTTGTTTTTCTACATCCCAAGCCATATCTTTCCGGTTAATATCTAAATGTCGTCTTGCATGAGTGCATCACCAATTTTCCAAGTAGTCGGCTGCTTCATTCTCTGCTCTATGAACATGCGATAGAATGAGGTAACTAATGTCAGAGATGATCATGATGATTTCATGGATTAGGCATGTCGTTCTCCAGCTTTGGCTAATTTTCTCCCATCGTATCCCCTGTTGCATCTTCTGTAGAACCCCTGTCACCATCGCTGAATCCCCTTGTACTATGATTTTGTGGTATCTTTCCCTTACTTCTATTAGCAACTTTTGTTTGACTGCCATTAGTTTCGCTTCATTATTTGAATTATTATTAATATAAAATAAAATATATATAAAATTGAAAACATAAATTTAATATTTATATATTATATTATTTACACATTATTAATGCTTTATATATTGTTTATAATATTTAAAATTCTAATTTAAAATATATATTAAATACAAATTTGAAATTTGTAATTAAAATTTTATTTTATTTTTAGAATTTAAAATATATGTACATTTTAGATTTGCTTGATTTTAAACTCGTAATTTTACTTCTAATGGCTGGATAGAGAAATCGTGCAAGATTAAATTCACTTTAACATAGGAAAAGCTTTGAGGTTTCTTTACATATTTGACGGAAATGCAAGCATTCAATGTTCTTAAGGAAAATTAATCCTAAAATGCACATTCAATATTTTGAATTCCATGTTGTGTTGAACATTCTTGAAGCTAACTTAACGTATTAAATATAGTTATAAACGAATGGTTTCCTAAAGATTTCACTAAGTTCTAGCGAAGGTAAAAGTCAAATGTCATTTAATTCTAGGTACATGAGTGACCAAAAAATTATAGAGAGTGAGTTTATGATTAAATTTTATTTATCGTTATGTTTTATATTAGAGAACTAATCATTATTTTTTTTTATATGCAATAAAAAATATTTTAAGGCTAGAAACATGGAAGATTTGAGGAGAAAATGTTTAAACAATGGATTGTGTGTTTCATATAGTTCAATAATTATTATTAACTTAATTTTATTTAGGAAGTTATACGAACTAAATGGGAAACTAGAAATTAAAAAAAAAGGATGTAAATGTTTTTTTCACGAGTTTTTTTGCAGATTGAAGTTGTTGGTAAAGACTTATTATTTTTTACGGCCATAATGTACTTGCTACATATGTTTTTCTCATTGTGATTATCAGGTTTTTTATTAAATAATATCATGATTAATTCCTTTTTTTTCTTTCTTTTTATGTGTTCATTTAATGTGAGGATCTATTTACTAGTGCATTTTGCAAGGTTATTGCTATAAATAAATTATATAGTAATCTTCAATATAACAATGATTTAAATCTCTAAATATTTTGTATTTAAGGGTTTTTTAAATCATATTTGATTTTATTTGTTATATTGAGCTTAAGTGTGATAAAAAACTGTTCTTTTTTTCATTTCTCTTTCTATTTTATTAGTTTTCTCTATTGTATTTACTTAGAGTAGCAAATGTGATTGATTGGAAATAATTTCACTTTCACACATAAATCTAATTTAATTTTCTCTCCAATAATTATTATTAGAAATAATAAAATCAAATATTTCAATTGATCAATGATAAATAAATATTGATATTGATATCATATTGTTTTAACTTCACATTCCAATTCAATATATTTAATTCAACTTGTTATAATATTATTATTTCTCTTTTATTTTATATTTTTATGTGTACTCACCATAGTGTGAATTATGATATATAATATAAACCTCATTTTTTCATAAATGATATATTTTTTTAAAAGTTTGATATGTTATGTTCCTACCACCATTGTTTCCCTAAAACCTCATTTTATTTGAAGCACTCTCATATTATTAACTTGACCTTATTTATTTGTTTAATAGAATATTTATTTAATTAACATCTTTACCAAGGAATACTCCCTATGCTGAAAATGAGGTCAGCCCTTATCACCTAAAGCGAGAGGATCTCTGATCCTTATTGAATGTCTTCTCAGGTTATTCTTAGTTACTGGGACAATATGAGAACCAACATTCTTCTGGCACCATTATTAGGGAGTGAATTGTCAAAGTTTCGTTTCCCTGGTAATTAGATTAATTGGTAAAATCTATGATATATTGGTTAATAAGGCCACGACTACAAGCGCCTTAAATATATTCAAGTATATATTTATTTATTTATTTTCACCTAGCATCTCCATGACTGTTTAGATGGCTTCACTTTATGCTTCTATTTCTAAATGATTTACTCAACTTCATTTTTGTGATATATTAGGTTTTTCGAATCAAATTTTTGAGGTAGATGAATGGGATGTTTACCTACCCTATTTTCGTGAAGATGAGAATGATGATCATATTCAACACATCATAGTTCCATAACTACAATATGATGATTGCGGTTCATCACGAGGACGTACTCATGAAACTATTTATGACGTAATTGGAGGGTAATGCATGACAATGGTATAAGAGGATTCTTCCATGTGGCATTTCATCTTTAAAGTATTTTTATACAATTTTCTATAAATATTATAGAATTATATATTCCTGTGAGTCACTTCTTGAAGATTCTTTCCATTCAAATGAGCTTTGTAATAAATCTAATTTAAAATTTAAAGTAATTGAATCTTGTGTTGATGATGATTATACATGTTAGCAACATGAAACTAATGATTCTAATGAAATGTGTTTATCCTCTAAATCTTTAATTGAATAGAGCTACTTATTATTCTGATTGCAATGAGAACCTTAAGGACGCTAACAATTTAATCAAGAATCTCAACTTCAGTTCTTCTTGATTTGATTTCCCTTATAATTACGCTGACAAAGGACACGTTGATGAAGAAATTATGTCTATCACAACATCAGCCTCGTACATTCGTGATTGTCCATATCACATATTAAACCTGGAAAAGTTTTTTCGAATAAAAGAAGTACTATGTGAAAGTACTTTGAGTAGTTATGAGATCAATCCTTATGACGTTCATGTCAATTACATAAAACCACATATGTATGATGAGTACGATGATAATTATTTTCTTGTAGTTTTAAATTCCCAATTTTCATCCAACTATAAAATTTTTCATACTAATAAGCACAATGAATGTGACAATATAGCTAACACGACATCTCTCTATACAATGAAAATTTTTCATGATACTTATGCACATGATAATGTTATGATATTTAGAAATGAAAATTAAATCACTCCAAACTTTATTTTAACTAATTTACATTTATTTATTTTACCATATATACATCATCTCTTCAACATCACCTTCCAAACTACACATTACTTTATCGATAATTCTTTGTCTTTTTATGATGAGCATGAATGTAAAAATCATTTAAGTTTCAAAATGCTTTATCATGGCATGTTTTTAGATTACTATGAAAGACTATTAAATTATGAATATATTACAAATACATTGAATAATGGTATGATCCCTCATATATTCCCAATAAGGGTATGATCCATCATATATTGAATGCAATCCTCGATGCAACTAGAACATACATTGAATGTCAGATCAAAAACTACCTTTGGTAAGTAACTTCTAGGTTTTTGCATGTGCCTGATGGGGGAGTTTGCTAATGGCCATAAGGATTTTTTCATATGTTAGGTTGATTTGTTGCATATGGCATCCCTGGGTTATTTACTCTAGAAAAAACTTGGTTGTAGGAAGAATATCTACTTCCTCCGCTGGGATTTTCCATAGGAAGACTGTGAGGGGAGTCACTAGAGATTTAGTAGTTAAGTTTTGGTTTTTTTTTTTAATTTTACAAAGCTAATATTTATGAGTTATAACAAATTTCCACTTAACTAAATGAAATTCTCTTATGATGTGTCTTTTGGATCCATCGCATCAAGATATTTTGTTATGCAGATGTTTCGAACCATCTACCAAGGTTTATTATCAATATAGAAATTGATTTGTACTGGTCTTTCCCCCATTTCAAAAAATACATATAATTATTTAAGAGATCTTATGAATCACTCCTACAAGTGCTATAAGGGCCATTAATTGAGAACGAGGTAGAGATGAGAGGAAAAACAAGATTAAAATCACTCTTCTTATTGCATTTAACGAGTTAAGTCTCTATTCTTGAAATATTTTCCCTGGTTTATATATAATAGAAAGTTTAGATGGATGGTTTTAGAGAGGTAAATCCCTTTTGTAGACAAAGGCGATCCATACTAGCCCAGATCGGGTCGAGCAACAATTAGTCACACAGTGACACGGGTTTCTAGTTACAAAACAACAAAAAATAATGAATTTCCTACCTCAGGTCCTACGCAATGGTCGTTGAAGAAACGATGACACTTCCCATCCTTCGCTTTGGCAGATCACGATCCTTCCGCTTAACACGTTCGAACACCTGTACATAAGTGAAGAATACAACGATAAGAGTGTAAAATCTAAATCTTGTAACCAGACATCCGTTAGAGAGGATGTAATTCATTGCATCAAAGAAATAGATACACGAATGAAACCATAATCAAAGTCGCTTATCATTAAAATAACAAAGGAAACATACAACCCAAAGCTCTGATGCTGGATCTTCCTTTGGCGGGGTTAACAGCGGAGCACGTCTCAACGAAGCTTGTTGGAAACAGGACAAAGCTCTCTCTCTTTGGCTTGGCTCTCAAACGCTGTCTGGCGATAGTATTCTTGCTACAAATTTAGCTCTTCTCCTCTAGCTTCCTAAGGGAAAAATGAAAGCTTATATAGATGGTGGAAGGGGAGTTGGGATCCCTACAATTATCGGATTGGCCCTATCCCTAAGGAAGCTTCCATGATAGGTGGAAAACCACCTCCCATACATGGAGATCCAGAGCCAAACCTCCCAACTTGTTTTAGAGACTCGTTCAGGAGTTTGTTGGAATCAAACTTCCGCCATTTATTTTTAAAAACACTCCTTATTAAGCTTGGCATGAGTGAGACACTGGGACAGAGCACCAGTTGGCATGCCCTCTATGGTGGATTTTCCCCATTCGCGCGAGGGTTGAACTGGCTAGTCGCGGCAAGGCTAAAAGATCAGTTTTTAGGGTTTTGCAATGGAAATTTTCTTCAAGGGAATGATTTTCCTTGTAAAGGGGGATGCCATGAATGTGGTTTCAGGTTATGTCACTGCTCATAGGTCACGAGAAAGGCCCTCCAATGTGTGGGATGGGGGATTGCAGGGATGGTGAAAACATGTTGTGTAACAGATGCCCCCTAAAGCATGAGGCCCAAGAGAGAGAGAGAGGGGTGAAATGCTTTATGAGAACGTGCCCAGCTGAAAACACTACCGTTGGAAAAACTGCATAGACAAATACAACTGATATCTCAAATACATGATATGTGGTATGGGAACAACCATCCATAATAAAGCGTACAATAATCAGGATCCAAGGTATGGACACATGCATCCAGAAAGGATCAACAAATAGACTCAGGTATGGTCGCATCCATCCTATCAATGAGTCATGTAACTAATCATGATAATCCACAAAAATCCACAGCTTGGATTCCATCAGACAAAATCCAGGGTCTTGCACTCCATCTCGACCTGAACAAAGTACAAGTCTCTGCATGTGAATAAGTGAGCTGAAGTCGAACATGTAAAAACATCGTCTGATTACTAGCCAATGATGAAAGCCATTAACAGACATGAGAGGAACCACCAATAATGACGATGGCCCTCAGGCACTATAGGTACAATCCGCAAAATATGAATAGTGAGATTCCATCAAACACCCGTAGAATCACTCGATCAAAGGCCAATGATGAAAACCTTGTGTGCAATGCAAAGAACCTGCCATTAAGGCATGCAGGCTCTAAGGTACCA
Source organism: Pinus albicaulis (assembly GCA_034641835.2). NCBI lineage: Eukaryota > Viridiplantae > Streptophyta > Pinopsida > Pinales > Pinaceae > Pinus > Pinus albicaulis. The sequence goes on from JAXQQM020083334.1 coordinate 187,823, forward strand.
AAAGGGAGTCTCTATATTATCTTCCCGGATAATGAGCTAAAGTCGACAGGAAGTGATCTTAATCGAATTTGGGCCATAGTGTTTCCCACATCATTGACACGAGATAGAGGAACATAATGTTTGTGAATCGGGATCATTAGAGAATCAGAGGAGGGTTGAAAACTGCAGAGGTCAACTTCTCTTGAACATATCGGTGGCACGACACTGGATTTGGCAATATTTGACATCAAAAGATCTGAGGTCATGATGACGAGGCAAAGAGCAGATGAGTGGTCAAAAATGATTACCCAAACCCATGGAGGCAAGCAGGAAATGAGATGAGATGTCCCCAACCCGACATGAATGCAGACAAGTGCCATGTTCAAGAGCGACATACTACCGACACGACGATGATACTGGTTCCATTTTTCCCCACCATTTCTAGCGAGTACCCCAATTATTTTTGAAAACAAGCTTGAAGGGGATAGCATATGCTTGCGATATAAGTTTGTCCTTTAGACAAATCCAACCTAGTACATTTAACAAGCCCTAGGAAGGAGGAACTCGAGTATCGCCATTACGATGGAATCCGAAGTCATCAGGCTTTAACGAGTCTGAGAAAGGAAGAACTCGGCGTCTTTTCATGTTTAGAGAGTTTGGAAAGACAGCGGAAAAGTAAAATCCAATAGTCCCTTTTCGTAAATAGTTCCTCAGATCCAAAAAGGTAGAAAATTGTGTCTGAGAAAACCTCCTAGTTGCGATAGGCTAGGGTATTCCTTTTTCGTAAATAATCTATCCCAGCCCGAAAAAGAGGTAAACATATACTAGGTAGATGTTGTTTCGTAGCCAATTTAATGAGATCAAAATGAAAAGCTACTCGACAACCTTTTCATGTTTAGACAGTCAGAAAAGAGCTAGAAGACGACTCCAGTAGTGAATTTGTTGTGTTTTTACTGAGTCCAAAAAAGTGTAAAATACAACTCGTATTGTCATCCCAGTCGTGTGAAAACTTGTTTTTGCATACGAAAGCAAGTGTAAACCCATTTTTCGACAAAATATAATAAAATATTGGAACAATAATCTTCAAAACCAAATTTGATTTTGAAAAGTTATAAATATGACAAAAATAGTAAAAACATATTTACTTTTATTTTTTACCTCTTGTGGAGAGCAATAGTGAGTTTTTCTTTTGCGGACTTGCGGTGATGATTGTGGACGATCCGGTGCATCATTTCATATCCCGTATTTTCCAGGTAAGAGGCGCTTCCCTTAGCTATGTTTTAATCCATTTTTTTTATATAGTATTCCATTGTGATTTAGGATCCCAGAGGGGATATTTGCAAATTTAGGGCTCGCCCAATTGGCGCGGGAATGGGGCACAGACCTGCGCCAAATCAGGTTCTTTTTTCAAAGGGGTCACGCCAGCTGGCACAATTGTCAGCAAAACAGTCGCGCGAGCCACGCAACCTAAATTTTCACTCAATTTTTACAAAAAATGAACCAATCAATTGGATTTTTGAATGCCCAAGGGATCTAATGAAGTGTTTATGACCATTTTGGTGCAGGTTCAAAGCCACAATGGTGATCGAATGGAAATAAAGGGAGAATAGTGAAGAATATGAAATGGTAATGGGGAACGAGCAATGCATGAATGCTCTTCGAGATTGCGGTTTAAAAAATTTCTTCTTGACACCATGTCTCAGGGCACAACCTGAATTGCTCCAATACTTAATCAGTATCTCAGATGAGAACGAAGATAAGTTTAGGCTTCAAGACCAAGTGCTGGAGCTCAAAGTATCTGATGTTTACTTCATCACTGGCTTGTCCCGTAGAGGTCCAGTCCTGATCTTGACAGGTACTAGGCCTTCTGGTGAAAAGATGTCAATGGTGATGGAAAGAGTGTGCCCAGGGGCATGTACAGGATCAGGTAGCGGGAAGGTTGACATCCACACTGTTCCCGATCTAGCACTCAGAGTGGTGCTCCATACCATTACGCAGGCTGTGGGGTCGTAGGCACCACATGAGGCTACTAAAAAACAGCTCCTCTTAGCATCAGAATGCATGAACCCAACACTATTTGATTGGGCTACTGCCGTAACCATGAATATCAAACGGTAGTTGACAAAATTTAAGAAGACCAAACTGAAATAGTTTGGGTACGGATCCATCTTGGTATCATTCATCCTTGAATGACTACCTATTTTCTAGGGCCAGGGGGCTATAGTCGCAGATCCACTGTTGAGAGAGCCATGGATGGCTTGATGGGCAGCACTGATGCCTAGAGCAAGAGGGGGCCAGCAAATGTCATGGAGGCCTGAGTTCTTCGTATGGCTTCGGTGATAGTTGATCATCATAGAGGACTAGCCCTATGCCAGTACTGACTTCACGGGAGACCCAGATCTTCCACTCCTGGAAGAAGAGGACTAGGATGAGGATCTGGGTAAGACTCTTTTGATTTTATGTATTTTAATATTTTTTGTTATAGATGCATGTTCTAACAAACAATCCTATATGTATGTAGATGTTGGTCCAGAGAGGCTTGCCAAGATGTCGCTGACCGCACGGAGGACACCTTTCGCCTATGACCCTCAGGGCGAGGGTGGCGAGGGGAGTGAGCTAGTTCAGAACTTGGAGGGAATTTCTTGTGGGATCCCAGATTACGCTCACCTAGAAGATGTCCCTTTGGCTTATCGGAGGCACACCGTGGGGTTTCCTATTCGCCTTCATCGTTTACTAAGGCGATTGGTGTAGGCATTGACATGCTACCATGAGCACCATACTGATTAGTCATCTAGGCTTTTCATTTGTACATTTTTGAGAGACACGTTGTCTCCGGAAATTATTAAAATAGACATATATATTTTTTGATTTAATTTGATGCACACAAACTGCAAACATTCGACATATATATATATATATATATATATATATATATATATTTCTGGATCGATCTTTTTACATATGATGATTTTTTTTACAAGTTGCATAAATGTCTATCTAAAACCATGTTAGCTATTGCATCTGTTAACGCATTCATTCGTTTGGGTATATGCTGATATGTAATGTAATCAAAATTCCTTTCCATTAAATGAACACGTAGATACAGTCATAAAATGGATGGGTTCCTAATTGAATAATGATGATTGAGTTGTAACACTACAAGTTGTGAGTCCAAATATACAAGTAATGCACGAATACCGAGGTTAACAACCTCGTTTAACAATTCCAAAACGACACTATATTCCACGACATTATTTGTAGCAGCCCCTAGAAAAACGCCTTGCAAATTGACTAACTCACCAGCAGGATTGTAAATTACCCAGGCTACCGAGGACAGATTCCTAATACCGTGGGAGGCACCATCCGCAAAACCGACACAAGGAGTATTAGTCATGAACATAATTAGGAAGACCCAATCAGCAGAAAGATTCTTACAAAGCACACCACACCACACATGCACAAAAATGAAATCACTCACTTTTGTACACACACCACACAAGAACAATTCAAGCGTAGTACTTCTTCAGGTACAACTCATTTCTAGGTTGTGCCAAAGGAATACCTTCATAGTCGATTAGCTCACAGGCCCCATTTTTTAATACACGTTTGACAATATAGGGCCCATGCCACATGGGCTGGAATTTTCCCGCTCCAAGTTTATCATATGCTTGATCATATAAGAGGACTAGGTCTCCTTCTATAAAATAACGTGGAGAAACTGTTTGATCGAAATGAGCTTTAACCCGCTTTTTTTGTGCCTTGATAACCAAAGCAGCCAAGCGGCGAGTTTCGTCCAGTCGTTCCAGATACAGGAGACGTTCTTCCTTCGGGAAAGTGTCAGGAAGTAATTCCACATCCAATTTCAGAGAAGAGATCTCACATTCAACCAGAAGAGTCACTTCCAAACCATACACCAACTGGAAAGGTGCGAATCTGGTCGTGCTCTTTACTGACATTCAATAGGCCCAGAGAGCTAAGAACAATTGGAGATGCCAGTTGGATTTGTGAATACCAATTGTTTGTTGAAGCATCATGACAAGTACTTTGTTCACAACCTCAACTTGGCCATTTTTTTGAGGGTAGTATGGCGTTGAGTTGTCGTGACGTAAGTCCAACTTCGATGTCAGCTCTGCCATCATGTAGTCCCAAAAATGAGTACCATGATCGGTGACGATGGCTTGAGGAACTCCGAAACGCGTAATTACATGGTTGAAAATGAATTGAGTGGTTGTCTTACTATCGGCAGCTAATGTAGGCATTGCCTGAGCCCAATTGGTGAAGTAGTCCATGGCAGCGATTATATAAGCATGCCCCCCGACCGAGTGAGGGTTACATGTCATGAAATCAATGCCCCATTTGGAAAAAGGGCCTATGTTAATGACAGGATGTAAAGGTAGGGGTGGTGCATGCATCTTGCATTGAAAGATATGGCACGCATGACATTTTCGAACTGAAACAATACAGTCTTTGAATATAGACGGCCAGAAGTAACCCACACACAGAATCTTCTCAGCGGTAGCATAACCGGACATATCACCGCCACAGGCGCCACTGTGAAAGTTATTCAGGACTTTCTCAGCTTCTTCCAAGGTCAAACATCGGCAGAGCACAAAATCAACTTTGACACGATATAAGGTATCTCCGACAATGCGATATGGTTGAGATTGATGCCGAACGCGACGTCGAGCATCCTTCATCAACTCAGACTGAAAAGTGGATGTTTGAAGTTACACGATGATGTCACCATACCATGGGTCATGAGTGTTGATTAGAAAGAGCGTTTCATTCGGGATATGATCCTCGGATTGGGATGGGACAAAGTCTATAGGAAGAGAGCAGATAAGATCAGCAAAAACTAGTGACTTCATCTATTTAGCAGTGGTGAACTCTAAATCGAACTCCTAAAGGATGACAATCTATTTCGAGTACTTTCCTCCCAACAATTGTCAAGATAAGATGTAAGTCATGGGGTTGTAGTCAGAAATCACAGTTACTGTACGTAATAGGATGTAATGGCGGAACCACTGAACGACCTGGACCGCGGCAAGCACCAACTTCTCAACATTGGCATAGCGCAATTTAGTGTCGAGAAGATTTAGAGACAGATAATAAACCACATGTTCATTTCCGTCATCATCATTCTCCATAGTCAATATTGGTGTTTGGAGAGGCGGAGAGGGAACCTGAGATGAAGCACTCTAGATAATTAGACATTTCCCCCCGGCGAGGCATGAACGAGAAACAATGATGTCCATCGCTCCACGACAGATCTTCAAGAGACATAATTTCAATGATAGCTTCGTCAGATGGGAAAACTTCTCTTAAAGGATCGGGTGAATCTGCATCGGCGAGCCAAGGGGATTGAGAATAAACATCTAAAGCCATGCGTAAAGGAGCATGTTCAGGATGAGGAGGATCTTATGTAGCAATGATTTTGTAATAATTAATTTCAACTGGAGTCAGCGGCATCGATTCTCCAAAAGAGGTCACCTGTTCAGGAGAAGGGATGATCCATGGGTCATCCGACCTAGAGATCATGTTGACTTGAACGGTGTTCGGTGGTGGCATGGGAAAAATACCCATGAGAACAGGGTCCTTGAAAAGACCAGGTCCTACACTGTCATGGGTATTAGGAATTTTATCCATGTATGACACGTTGTTCTTGGAGGATGAGGTGAAGAAAAGAAACTGATCGATAGTAATAATCTTGCCCTCATGAGGAAAATTCAAAAGCTAGAATAGGGTGGATAGAACACATAGCATGGCATGAGTCCAGTTGCAACTAAGAAGAAGATTGTAGTTGAGTTTGGCATCAACCACTTCTACTTCAACGTTGACTATCTTACCCTGTAATGTGATCGGTAAACTCACGAGAACACCTATGGGTTTTGATTCCCTAACATCAAATGTCTCGAGGGCATTGGGAGATGAAGTGAGGGCTGGAGAGCCAATGGCCTTCCAGCAGGCAGATGACATAAAATAGGTGGAAGCACCTTCATCCACAATGGCTATATGGATGTTGAGACTGTAGATACCGACTTGTATAACAAGAGCGATTTGATGCGGAAGTCGAGGGACAAAATTTTCTAGATCGAAGGTGAGAAGACTAGAATCAGCAGGATCAATTCCACTGATTGCGGACAACAGAGCTTTCCGTTGTGATGGGAAACTTTGAAGCACTTCCAACGCAGACATGGCGGAAGGCGCCTGTGCCAAATCCTCAACAATGCTATAATGCTGAGCAACACAGGCATTCGGATTATCAGAATATTTTCGAAGAACACCTTTGGAAGGTGGCCTTACAACGGGTTCAGTGCTAGGCTTCTAAATATCTAAAGAACCAGAGATAGGTGGGGGAGGTGGGCCATCAGCGACTTCCTTCCCAACAGCTTTTTGTGATCTGGCATGCTCCTTCGAATGAGTGGCAATCGAAACGAGTGCGACACCATTCATCATAAAAACTTGGGACCCAAACAGTGCAAACGGTGAAGGCTTCTCGGCCATCTGGGTCTGCTGAGATGGAAATGGTTCATTGAGAACTGCCAGAGTCCCCTTACTGCCTTTTAGAAGTTGACTAACCTCGGATCGTCTGGGAAAATATTTGGTGTAGTGGACTCTGTCACAGATCAGGCAGGGGTACTTCAGTTTCCGTTGGGAACAATCATCAGCACGAGGCTTATAGTATTCTGGTTTCGGGGCATCGGATTTGGATTTTCGTTTGCCCTTCTTCTTCCCTTTGGAGGTCTTTTCCGTAGGATTGGCCTAAAGGACATTGACCTCCGTGGTCTTACCAGAATATGAGGTTGTGGGAAGAGCAAAATTATTGGAAGAATTGGACTTTTGCTTCCCATTTGAGGAGTTAGAAGAAGTTTGAGAGACGGAACCAATAACACCATCAACCAATGGGGTAGTTGGTGCTTTAGAGGTCCCTGGCCATGGGGCATTAGTCAAAATATCATATAACGTGCCAGACTGAGAGTACACTAGATCAAGGTATTGGGCACGAGCGATGGCTTGTTCCTCGATTACACATGCCCCCATAGCAATATCCTAAGCGATGTTGTTAACAAAGGAGGTAGTGAACCAATGAGTTAGAAGCTGATTAGGAATATCAAACTTGATCAGACGACGATGACGTCGCCGCTCATGAATATGATCTGAAATGTGAGTGGCTTTATCCTACTTCAGAGATGTCAAGAGATGCATCCTGGCTTCGTAACGAATCGGTAATTGGAAATGTGTCAGAAAAGCCATAGCTAGAGTATTAGAGTCTTGAAAAATACTGCGGGGTAGTTCTATGTACCACTTAGCAGCAGCACCAGTAAGCGTGCATTGAAATAGACGTAGACAAATCGAATCATCCACCCAAGAGTTCGAGGAACACCACATATGGTAGGTCATGGCATGTGCTTGGGGGTCTTCTCTAGCTTTACCCTCAAACTTGGGACAGTCACCAGGCACCTTGGTCGGAACCATAGGCCAATATGGATTATGGAGAATCGGATCATTGGTCAATTTAGATACGTCCAGCAATTACAACGTTACGAGGAAAGCTAACTGAGGACTGAAAGGCATGCTAGGCCCCCGATAAGGACCTGTAAACCTGGTTGAGCATAAATTTTCCCCCATTGGTTCTATCCTGGAGAATTCTAACCATAGGGGGTATAGTCCGTATAATTGGGTTGATATAGTTGCTGATAACCAGTGTAAGTGGGTTGGTAACCAGGGTACTGACCCTGATTATGTAGGCCCCATTTGAGCAGTGTATGGATTTGACTGTTAAGTATAGGTATAGACTAGTTGTTGAAGGTAATAACCAGAACATTGGGGCAGGTTGTAAATCAGTCGAGACTGACCTTGAAGGTAATAACTGCCTTAGGGTTGAGTGGGCTGCTAGAAAGTGGGACCCTGCTGAGCCTGATAAGTTGGGCACACGAGCGGGTTCGGTTGTGGCATAGAATAAATCGGCTGTTGAGCAGGGTTAACTAGATGTGCAGGTTGTCCTGGTTGAACAGGTTGACCTGGCTAAATAGGTTTCCCTGGTTGAACAGGTTGGCCTGTGTGAACAGGCTGCCCTAGTTGTACAGGTTGACCTGGCTGATGAAGGACACCAGGTTGCCCTAGTTGAGCAGGTTGGCCTGATGGCGTGAGAAGGCCAGGTTGTGCTTGATAATCAGGTTGACTTGTAACAGGACCATAATATTTCCCTGGCTGTGCAACATTCGAACCAATGGGAAAATCAGGTTGCTGAGGTTGCACCAAAGGTTGAGAGGGATGTATTTACCCCCCAGAACCGTATAACAGTCCGGGTTGATACCCCGGTTGGCCTGTGGGTCCTTGAGGTTTCCCTGGTTGGACCATAGGGTGAGGCTCTAGAGGTTGACCTTGAGGATTGTAGGACTGCCCTTGCAGACCATACAACAACCCCTGCTGGCCCGAGGTTGTCCCTGTAAGGTTTATCCTTGTGGGTCATAGAGATAACCAGGCTGGCCCGAAGGTTGACCCTGGAAGGGTTGTCCTTGTGGGTTAGAAGGTTTCCCAGCGTGGGCAGATAGAAAACCGTGAACATACTGATAAGCCTCAAGAGCAGGAAAATAAAGAGGGTTACCCTGATATTCATATTGATATAGAAATACATAAATGGGGGTACCATCTGGACCATAATGGGAAAAGTAAGGACGGTTGGGATCTTGGGAGGACTGACCAACCTTGGAGTTTGACGACTGTAAAGACGAACGATACTCCTCAGTAGAGATATTCTCCGGAATAGTAGATGCTATGTAAATGTCTTCAGGAAGTGATGAGGTCCTGGTGAACTAAGTAGTGACAGCAGGCGTAGACACAACTACGAAGACAGTATGCCTAATAGGTACTGATGTAACATGAGGAGATGACGTGAGAGGTGTCGATGGTGACATCCCTAACGAAGGAATAATTGGCCTTATGGATGGATTCAATATTCCCATAGAGGCCATAGTGGCCATGACCTGACTTAAGGACCTATATCCCGCTGGAAGCGAAGGACCAGGTGAAGACATGACAGAAGACTCGGGGTTGTTTTCTAGAAAAAGCTGGTAATCTTCACCAGATGTAGGAATTTCCTCACTAGGAGAAGGGTTGGGTGTGTCCATATCTGACCCTGCCGCTAGACCTTCTAAAAGATGGCGAGGACTCGGAGGTATAATGGCATCCAAGAAAGGCGATCTCGATGTAAGAGGAGGGAAATATTCCCCTACTCCAAATCCAAACCAAGCATTGGATAAGGGCCAATTGAATTCAACTGGTCCACCAAAGGGAAGCGCAGATATAACCAGTCCCCTGTCAGGAAACTCAGATACAGTAGGTTGCTGAGGTTCAGTAGAGGACTGAGAGATCTCTGATGAATTGTTTGTGTAAGGACTACCAGTAGACGAAACTGAGGGTTTTACCACTGTGACAGTAACGAAAAGAGGAAGAGATCAAAACAAAGACACATGGGAGAAAACCAAGGCAAACAATCAAACGGCCGAAAAAAAATCTCTAAAAGGGCGTGTGATCATAGGTGATTTATTTTACCACATGGAAACTGGAAAATTTTACTATTTCATGTTTTAAGAGTCTAGAAACAAGTAAAATATGACTCTATCTCTTTCAATTTGGAAACAAGCGTGAAAGGACAAGCGCTTGATGATATTTTCGAATTTAATGAGTCAAAAAAGATTGAAATGACTACTCTAGTAATCTAGGCAGATCGGTGTACCAGATATCCGTGAACTGCCATATACACCTTGGTTAAAAAATGAAAGAGAAATCAACCAAGGACTTGACGTACGTGCAGGTAATCTTCCCAAATACTATGTCCGGTGTATCACGGGTATAAGGCGGCAGACTCGGCTTCCTACGGATAAATGATAGCAGCCTAGTGGGGCCTCGCTTTATATACGTGACAGTACAAGGACCACAATTCCATACAAGTGTTGTCTAAAGCCAAAAGTCGAACGATAGCTACTAGGTTTAATGACGCCGGAACACGTCACTAGCCTAGACCTCTAGATATTTCGTTAATGTTTCAATTTTGCCTTAAGGTAAATTGAATAAATTTTAGAGTTGATCTTTAATTATGTTTCACTTTCAGGCCCTATCAAATATTGTATCTCAAAAATACTCTAAATGCACACTACATGCCATAATATATCACTCTGTTCGATAAATAGGTAACTACGGGAAGGTTGAGAGCTTTTCAAACAATAAAAAAATGATCAGAAAACATCCACTACTGTCTCTAATGCACGCTAATGAAACTAAAAACTTTTCCCTTAGAGTTATATAACACTAATAATGTAGAAAAGCTTTCAATTTTCACTAAATAATCAAAAGCAAAGAGATTTGCTTTTGTATTTTTCAATATTTTAGAGCAAAATGCACCAAACGAAATGAAAAACTAATGAAGAGGCCAATTTGAGAAATGATAGCAAAAGAGTAGAAACATGCAAGTTCACTCAATGCAAAACACACAATCAGAGCTCAAACTGATGGAGAAATCCCTCAAATCAAAGAAGAATCTCAAAAAGACTCATACAAACCGTGTAATCTAGGCTCGAAATGAGAGAAAGTGAAACTTGAATGAAAAAGAGAGAAATCACTCAACTAACACAATAATACAATGGAATCCAATGAAATGAATGCAATGAAGTGAAAATGAAGTTGACAGGAAAAACAAGAACCAAAAACTCCCACGGGAGGCTCAGCGCACTATAGCACCTAGAAGCCCTAGGGCTAGAATGCAAAACTGATTGTAGAGGGCAAAAAATCAGAGGATAAAGGTCAAACACAGTCAAAAAGGACTTCAACGCACTCAGACAGTCGGAAAAATAACACAAGAACCAAAAATTAGACTCAGAGGGCTCAAGAACAAGTAAATCCTAACACCAAACAGGGTTGGTGCGACTGTTTGGCTATATCTTGCACAAAAACAGGGTTAGCACAGGGGCCTAACTAGAAACAAGCACCAGTTGGCACGACTGTTAGGCTATAAACCCCCCCAATCAAGTTTACTAAGGAAAGGAATGAAAAAGATAAAACAAAGAGTAGATCAAGTACGGTGGGGGCTGAACAGAGGTTTTACACAAGAAGGAGACAAACCAGAAGAGAAAATCAATCAAACACAAGCCAAAACAACCAGAAGAGACAAGAATAACTCCAATTAACTCCCTAGCAGAGTCGCCAGCTTGTTAGAGAGGTAAATCCCCTCTGTGGATAGAGGCGATCCCTACTAGCCCATATCGGGTCTAGCAACAATCAGCCACACAGTGACGCAGATCTCTAGTTACAAAATTACAAAACATAACGAATTTCCTACTTTAGATCCTATGCAATGGTCATTGAAGAAAGGATGATGCTTCCCGTCCTTCTCTTTGGTAGATCACGATCCTTTCACTTAACGCGTTCAAACACCTGTACAGATGCGAAGAATACGACGATACACAGCGTAAAATCTAAATCTTGTAACCATACATCAGTCAGAGAGGATGTAATTCATTGCATCAAAGAAATAGATACACGAATGAAACCATAATCAAAGTCGCTTATGATGAAAATAACAAATGAAATATACAACCCAAAGCTCTGACCCTAGATCTTCCTTCGGCAGGGTTGACAGCAGAGCACATCTCAACGAAGCTTGTCGAAAACGGGACAAAGCTCTCTCTCTTCGGCTTGGCTCTCAAAGGCTCTCTGACGATAGTCTCCTTGCTACAAGTTCAGCTATTCTCCTCTAGCTTGCTGAGGGAGAAAGGAAAGCTTATATAGATGGTGGAAGGGGAGTTGGGATCCCTACAATTATGGGATTGGCCCTATCCCTAAGGAAGCTTCCATGATAGGTGGAAAACCACCTCCCGTACATAGAGATCCGCAGCCAAACCTCCCAACTCATTTTAGAGACTCTTTCAGGAGTTTGTTGGAATCAAACTTCTGCCATTTATTTTTAAAAACACTCCTTATTAAGCTTGGCGTGAGTGAGACACTGGCACAGAGCGCCAGTTGGCGCACTCTCTATGGTGGATTTTCCCCATTGGTGCGAGGGTTGTACTGGCTAGTCACACCAAGGCTGAAAGATCAGTTTTTAGGGTTTTTCAAAGGAAACTTTCTTCAAGGGAATGATTGTCCTTGTAAAGGGGGATGCCATCAAAGTGGTTTCAGGTTATGTCACTGCTCATAGGTCACAGGAAAGGCCCTCCAATGTGTGGGACAGGGGATTGCAGGGACGGTGACAAAATGTTGTGTAACATA